>CAIGRT010136806.1:0-20847 GCA_903798405.1 Fraxinus platypoda
TCTGAAGCCTATTTCGATCTGTTGAGAGAGCCTCTCTACTACATATGATTATACCCTTTTAAAGTGCAATCATATTTAAAGTAGACACGCCTTTATCTATTTTCCTATGTGGGATAATTTTAAATTAGTTTGCCTTCAACACAAAACATTTTCCAATGCATTACTTTGAGCTCTGATTTTCATTTACCCGACCATCATTTTTGGCAAGTAAATATATGATTTCGATATTCTCACGGAAGAGAACACAAATCAATCTTGATCTTCTAAAATAACCAAGGGGTCCCACTCAAAATTTATGCCAAAATCAGTCATTGTATTCAGTTTTTCCAACATGTGATACGATAAAAATATATGCTATAAAATCAGCTTTTCTTGAAAACCAAAAATCGAGTGTGCAGTCGTAAAAAGATTGTTGCTACTAAATTGGAATTTACATCATACAATGTTGTGTTCACGCGCATGCTTATCCTAACAAATATAAAAGAGGTAGTTTTTATTGCCACGTGTTGAATTCTCGTATCGTCACCCGAAACGACGTCGTCTAATCTCGGGCTTAAGCATTGATCGTGTTTTACCTAAACAGAATCGTAGCAACTCTGTTGTCTTCTCTAACCGCATGCACTGCGCTACTGCTATGCTACATATATAACCACCAGATTTTGATGATCTTAGGTTTGTTTGCTATTGAATCATCCATCATAGTCGTTCCTGTATTTTATAGTACGAAAACCCATCACCCTCTCCACGATAGCGATTCCTTAAATCATTGCAATAACTTCAAACCCTTGTCCCAAAATAGAAACTCATAAGATCCCACAACTATTAAACCTAAAGAAACTACCGACTTTAACCCCATTTTGTCAACAATTTCTGGTGACCTACTTCATTCTGATGCTGGTGCCTACTATTCTCCTTTATCTCTGTAAAAGCTCTCTTCTACTCACCTATTCTGGAAATTTGATAAGGGTTATCACATCCATTCCTTTATTTCATACTCCAAAATTTCATCAACTTTTCCACGCCAATTCCTCGAACCTTTGCAACAACCTCAAATCCTCGCCTCAAAATAGAAACCCATAAGATACGATAACTATTAAATCCATAGGAACGACCGACTTTAACCCTGTTTTGCCAACAAATTTTGGCCACCCACTTCATTCCAGCGCAGGTACCTACTATTCTTTCTTTATCTCTGCAAAAACTCTCTTTTAGTCTTGTTGATTGTACCTATTTTGGGAATTTTGAAAAGAGCCATCACACCCTCCTCCCAAGCCCCAACCCTATTGAGATTCGACCGTGGGAGTTCTGCTATCTTTCAAAGATTTGGAACCAAATTTCTGCATGTATCATAACCGCTGACTTTTTCCAAAGAATAATCAGGTATGAATTCTCATTCTGTTTTGGGCTTAAGTTAATCTTTTATACTGGGTGTGTAGCTGTGTTACTGGAAATTGAGTTTTTCTATTCATTAAATTTCTTTTCCTTGTCATTTTGAAAGTTTACAAACCTAAACCATATTATATCTATTGAAATATACAAAAGAGAACTATTTTGTTTGGGTAATTCAATGTTAATTTAAAATTCCCTCACTCTGCGGCAAATTAGATGGACTTTGTTTCAATTTCAATAGAAGGTTTTGTTCTCCAGTCACTTTACAATTTACATTATAGCGATATTTCAGTGTATGCATAACAATTCATATACCATAATTTTGTGCATTTCTTGGTTAACTGGTGCTATTGAAGTTGCATGAGAGTATCATATCGAGTTTAAAAAATTGAATCAATCACTATATTCAAGGAAACATGAATTTTCCCTTTGCACAAATTCAAACTTATTATGTTGTTTTATTTTTGAAGAATGAAGAGAAATTTTGAAAGAATGAGATGGCGAGTGGATAGTTGTGAATGTGATTATAATTTACGAGGTGATATTGTGACAAAAGGCAACAACAAGTAGAGTAGATAAGAAAAGGGATTCTAATTATACTGCTAGCTAAAAAAGTGGTGGAGTTTCAGGTGGATCCTTTACATTCTTCTTCTTAAAATAAATTATTTTCTGGAGGAAAAAATCACAGGCAAAAATAGTAGGAAGCTATGAATTTTAGGCAATGAACCTTCGTTGATATATGAAATTATGAATCGAAGAATAGGAGAAACCATGCATGTATGGTTGCCATAATTACATGTAACAAACCCTTTTCATGGCTTAGTTTCAATTTTTTTCTATTATGTAAACATCATGATGTTGTTTATTAGTTCATGCTTTAGAAATTGTGGTGAGCATGTCACATTTAATGAAAAACAAATCTGATGAGGAATTTTTTTCTTAGAGTTGGAGGAAGTTGCTTCATTCATTTTTATTGCTATATTTTATTATATTTAGTTATTTATCTTATGGATGCTACCGATAGTAGTGGTGGAAGTTGTGAACTACGAAAAAAACGTCGCAAAGAAATTTATGCTAAAACAAAAGAAACTCGAAATTCACGACGGCGAGAATTGTATGCCCAAGCAAAAGAGTTGCGTGATGCACGACGACAGGAAGTCGATCCTCAAAGAAGAGTAATTGCAATTACACATAATCTTCATCTAACAACGAAGAGAATAGTAGAAGAAGGTATTTCTAGAGATTTTACTTATAGTCCTTCTTCAGAAAAATCTATTCTATATGTTAATTGATGTAGATAGCTTTGCTTATTTTCTTTTCATTCGTGTTGTGTGTGCAGCTCTTCCATTGAATTCCACTACACCTGATTCATCTACAGAATTTAGCTGCAACACTCTTGAAATAGGTATTCAATTTTCCCTTTCTTACAGTGCATGAATTCGATACATCTACTAAGAATATTTTCATGGAGGCATTTTTTTTCCATCTACATGATAAAAAGTTTTAACTATTTCTTTACCAAATTGTTCACCTGTAGAGCATGTAGAGCACGCTAGACACCTTGGGTTTGAAGTTGAAGGTCACACAAATAATGTTGTCCATCATAATTGTTTCAAATCTGAAACAAGTAAGTTTACAAGTTCCTGCCTTTTAGTTATCTGTGTTTGCTAGCATGAAATTTATCTCATAAGCTGCTTTTGTCCCTTATAAATCAACAGTATTGGTTAATCTTAATGCCAATTTATTTTATTGTAGTTGCCAGTTGTAGTTATAGTGTATCTTCAACAACTAGAATTTGTACACCAGATCGCAATATTCAGTATGCCTATGAAGAGGACAAATTTAGATGTGATGATGAAAGTGTAGAAAATAATCAGCAAACTACAAACTTAAGTTTACAGAAGATTCCTACTAAATTCCATGTCCTTGTACAGCCGACATTTTGTTTACATTGTGGTGCAAAAAAATTACATGGAGAGAGTAAAGGGTTTTGTTGTTCGAATGGCAAGATTAAATTACATATACATAGTGTGCTAATAAATTATATGATTTATTTACTTCAAATTCAGTCGATTCATTAAATTTCAAGAGAATTGCAAGAAGTTAAAACAACCATTTTGCATTCACATATTCTGGCGTCAAATACGATTAAGATTTGTATAAGAGAAATAAAGGCATCATAGATTTAGGATTCAAGGACAAGTTTATCATTATATAAACAAATTGTTACCATCAGACAATAACCCAACTTATTTAGAATTATACTTCTATGATACTGAAAATGAACTATCAAATAGATTGAAGATTTCAGACAAATTTTGTGAATCAACTTCACAGATGTTAATTGATATCCTAAGGTTAATTCTTACTGTAGATTCTTTCGTTCATTGAGCAATATTGATAGTTTATATACATGTCGAATACAGATAAGATGTGGTCCAGGTCTAGATCAAAGAGTGTACAACACTCCAATGGCTTCACAAGTAGCCGCAGTTTGGGTTGATGATGATCCATCTACAAACAACAAAATTCATGATATATCAATTTATGGTCATTTTGGTACTTCATATAGGGTGCATTATTATTTTGGTTGTTATGATCCCCTTCAATACCCATTGCTCTTTCTTTTTGGTGAATCTGGATGGCATGAGGGTATTGAAAGAATCAATAAACAAATCTTCCATCTTTCTACCCAAGACAACCTTTTAAACATCAATACCATAAATTCTACAAATGAGTTGATTGAAAGAAAGACTGAAGGTTAATAATGTGAAAATTGTTTTTCTATTAATTTTTATTTCCCCTATTATATTATGATTGATTTTTTTATTTTTTTCTTGTAGTTATGAAGAAAAGAAAGAAGAGGTCACATGTACCTTGTCGTGAGTATTACTGCTATAAATTACAAGTTCGAAATTCAGGTACATGTGTTTTGTTCCATGCTGGTAGGCTGTTTCAACAATATGTTGTTGATATGTATGTAAATATTAAAACCGCTAGATTGGATTACTTTCGTAACAATAAAAAACAAATACGAGCTGAACTTTATGAAGGAATTGTTGATAGTGTTGACATCGGTGAAAGTAGAGGTTATAAGATCGGTCGAAAAATTATTTTACCATCTTTATTCACAGGTGGTCCTAAAGATAATAAAAAATGGTATATGGATGCGATGGCGTTGGTTCAACGATATGGTAAACTTGATGTGTTTTTAACGATGACTTGCAATCCTAATTGGCTAGAAATACAACAAGAACTAAAGTATAATGATGAAAAACAAAATAGACCTGATTTTCTTGCACGAATATTTAGAGCTAAGTTGGAGGAGCTAAAAACTAACTTGTTTAAAAGACATATTTTAGGACTTGTTGCTGCATATATATACGTTGTTGAATTTCAAAAAAGAGGTCTTCCAAATGCTCATTTTTTGTTAATTTTTAAATATGGATAAAAAATTACTTCAATTGATTTGGTTGATAAAATTGTCTGTTGTGAAATTCCGGACAAAAATCGTTACTCCCATTTACATCCTATTGTTGTAAAACATATGTTTCATGGTTCTTGTGGAATATTAAATCCAAATAATGTATGTGTGTCAAATTATAAAATATGCAAAAATAAGTATCCGAAAGAATATGCAATGACAACCTCACTTGGTAACGATTTATATCCACGATATAAACGTCGTAATGATGGTCAAAAAGTTAAAGTTAGCGGACATTTTTTAGATAATAGATGGATTGTACCTTATAATCCTTATTTAACAGCTAAATATGATTGCCATATTAATGTAGAAGTATGTTCAACTGTTAAAGCTGTAAAATATTTGTAGAAATATATTTATAAAGGACATGATCGAATAAGTTTTTCCATGAGTGACAATGAAGAGGATTTTGATATTGATGAAATTTCAAGTTACCAAACTGGTAGGTGGATTTCTCCACCGGAAGCGATGTGGAGAATTTATGTATTTGTGTTGTCTGAAATGTCTCCATCAGTTGTTTCACTACAATTACATCTTGAAGACCATCAACTAATTACTTATAAAGATAGTGATAATTTACAATCAGTTATAAGTAGAGATTATACACGAAAACCAATGTTAACTGAATTCTTTCGTACTAATATTACAAATGAAAAAACTAGATCACTTACGTATAAAGATTTCCCTTCTTAATGTGTGTGGGATGCAAACAGACGAATTTGGACTCCTCAAAAGCAAAAAAATGTAATTGGTAAAATAGTTATACCTAATCCATCTGAAGGTGAAAGATATTACTTATGACTTTTGTTAAACCACATTAAGGGATCAACTTCTTTTCAACAATTACGAATCGTAAATGGTACATTGACATCTAGCTTCCGTGACGCAGCTCTTTTACATGGTTTATTAGGTGGAGATAATAATTGTGAGATATGTTTAGCAGAAGCGATTGTTTATCAAATTCTCTCTTCACTCGTAGATTATTCGCTACCATATTAATATTTTGTAGTCCTAACAATCCACAATTGTTATAGAATAAGTTTAAAAGTTATATGTTTGAAGATTTCGTATAACAAGGTATGTCGTCTAACGATACTCAAATAAAAGCATTACAATGTATACATTCTATATTAGAGCCATTGAACAAAAATATAAACGATTACCAATTAGTGTCGTTTGATATAAGCATAAGAGAAGATGAAAGATTGGCTAGCATGATTTATTAAGAGCTGAAAAATAGTAGTAATCAAAGTAACAATTTTGATACAAATTGTTTAAATAAAGATCAACTATATGCTTATAATATAATTTTATCCCGAATTTTCAATGATGACAATGGCATGTTTTTTTGTCGATGGACCTGGTGGGACAAGTAAAACATATTTATATAAAGCTTTATTGGCAGCTGTACGATCAAGAAATCTTATTGCTATTCCTACATCTTCTTCTGGAGTTGCTGCTTCCTTAAACATATTTATACAAATTTTTATTAGCAGCTGTACGCTCAAGAAATATGATTGCTATAGCTACAGCATCATCTGGAGTTGCTGCTTCTTTATTACCAGGAGGTAGAACTGCACATTCTAGATTTAAAATTCTTTTAGATATAAATAATGATATTGGTTGTTCAATAAGTAAACAGTCTGCATTGGCAGATCTTTTCAGAATGACTAAATTAATCATATGGGATGAAGCACCAATGGTAAATCGTTATACCGTGGAAGCTCTAGATAACATGTTAAGAAATATAAATGTAATAAATATACCATTTGGTGGAAAAGTCATTGTATTAGGTGGTGACTCTCGACAAAGTTTACCGATTGTCCAAAGAAGCAAAAAAGAAGATATAATAAAAACGAGTTTGGTTTTTTCATATTTGTGACCTTCTTTTACCCGTTTACCATTGATACAAAATATGAGAGCTCAATTGGATCCATTATTATGTAATTATTTACTTCATATCGAAAATGGTACAGAGAAAGAACATTCATGTAAGATGATTACACTTCCAGCTAATATAACAGTACAATTTGAAGACGAATTTCAATCTTTGAAAGATTTGATTAACATGGTTTTCCCAAATATAGAAAATTATATGGAAAATCTAGATACTGTGATTAATAGAGTTATTTTGACACCTAAAAATGAATGCGTAGATCAGATAAATAATATTTTACTCAAAGAAATTCCTGGGAAAATATTTACATATTACAGCTTTGATGAATCCATTGACAAATCCGAACAAAGTATCCAAGAAGATTTTTTAAACACGCTAATTCCAAATGGTATTCTACCACATGAACTTAAATTAAAACAGAATTGTCCCGTTATGTTACTTCAAAATATTAACTCATCTGAAGGTTTATGTAACGGACCAAGACTTATTTGTCGAAGATTTGAGAGAAATGTGAGTAATACAGAAATTGCTATTGGAGAATATCGTGGAAAACGAGTATTTTTACCCAGAATTCCATTTCTACCACTTGAAAGTGATAAAACTTTAATTCCTTTTAAAAGGACTCAATTCCTCATTCGTCCATGTTTTGCAATGATAATAAATAAATCGCAAGGTCAAACTTTGGACTTCGTTGGGCTTTATCTTCCTGAATGTGTATTTTTCCATGGACAATTATATGTTGCTTTGTCTAGAGCCAAAACAAGTACAACTATCAAAATTTTGATAAAGCCATTGGACAAATCTACTGTACATAATACATGCACAAAAAATATCGTCTACCAAGAAATTCTTGCTTTGATAACATCTTCATAAGTCTTTTCAAAATACTGTGCATTGTATGTTTTATAAAATTGTTACTTCTTATCTATCTTCCAAAGATTCTATATTGTATCGTTTAGTTGCTTATGTTAGATTATTAGTTTAGAGGATTATTTTCTTATTACATATATCTAGGCTTTTGTAAAAAGTTAACCACTACTTCAAACTTTCAAATTGAATAACTACTTTATATAGAATTTTTGTATTCTTGTGGAAAATTTGACTAATAATTATATTCATGGATGCAAGTTTCATTGAATGTGTATTATTACTCTGTCAAAGTTGACTTAAAATATTGCCTTGATATTTTTTTTTCCCTGCATATTTGAATAAAGGTAAAAAATCCCCTGTCTGAAATATTAAAGCTTATATTTTTACCTTTATGTTTTTTTTCGTTCAGGGATGACTTCACCTTACAAAACTTAGCATCTCTAGCATCCGTTTATCACCCCTTTTTAAGTATGGATGTATAAACATAGTTCACCACATACATCAGTTATAAAAGAGAAAAAAAATTCAAAATAGATCAAAGCAAATTAGATGATTTATAATGTAAGGAAATAAGCTCCAAATCGTATTTTCATCACACTTTTATCTCAGTCTAATTCATTACTCACTTCTATATGTGTTGCCTCATAATAATTTGTAGGATTTCTAGGAAACGAAAAGATTTGACACCAATCATTTAGACACCAATCATAGTTTGTGATTTCAGGCATTCATTATATAGTGGCTTATTATTTAGGAGTTTGGACAAATAGAATCATAACTATGTTAAGCTATTTCTTCTAGAAAACTGATGTTGTTTGGTCAAAATAAAATCAATTTCTAATTTCGTCAACTTGTATCTTTTATTTGTTGTTTGATTAGCGATGTTTGTTTTTAAATTATAGTAGTGGATGATTTAGAAATGAGACTACTAAATATGACAAGATATTCTCTTTTATGTTATAAACATTGTAAAGTTGTATTTTTAATCTAAGTCATCACCAATTGTTTTCTCATATAATGATTTTAGTTCAAGTGCAACATACAGTTTGCTATATTATATGCTTTGCCACTGCCTCCACCCTTAGTGCCACTTGTGCCTATACCCTGTGAGCGTTTTTCTCTTTCTTTTGAGCTTTTAGTTAGTATATAACTTTTCAGTTTTATATATATTTTCATAGATTGATTGATGATTTAGTATTCTGATTTGTAAATTGCAATGAATGAATAATAAAAGTAATGATGAATTTTTAAAATTTGTTGGAAACTCTATGAATTTAAATGGGAATGGAATGTATGGAAATTATTAGTTTCGGTTGGTTTTGACTTCTATGCCTTTGTGCTTTAGTGAAGTGATGAATTTTAGTAGAGTTATGGGTACGCAGGTGGAGGCCTTGTGGGATATACACGAGCCTCAGTTCAGTCCTACTAACAAGCTTAATGCTTGGTTTTACAATCTTCCTATTTCTGCCTTTCCTCCTACTTGTTCTAACCAAGGTAATTTCACTAGTTTCTGTAGGTAAATTTAATAATTTCTTAAAGAAATTTAACACTGAATGCTTTTTTTGAGTTAATTCACATATGGATTTTGATTTGATTGATTGTGTATATGTATTTAATTTCATTTGGTGCATGATCAAAGGTAAATTGAGTAAGCAAAAAAATTGAAAAACTGTGCTTCTGTAAATCATACAGGAATAGAATTATAACTGTGGGTAGCAATTACTCTCATTTTATAATTTCTCTTTTGCAGACACTAAATTATAATATTTACAGGAAAAAGAAAAAAAAGAAGAAGCCTTATTCTTGTGGATGTCACACCTTTCACCCTGCCTATATCGCTAGCAAGTTTTCAACTGCGAAAGGCCTTCCGCATTTAATCCAAATATAATTTGCCAAGATATATAATTGTATGAGAAACAACATTCTGTTACTTCCCAGATTGCGTTAACTATAACTTAATTTTATCATGCTAAAAGTTTAGTCAACTTATGCAATAAACAAGTTTTTTTTATCTCTGTGTGACAACTAAATTTAAACCTATTTGGCATGCTTACTGCATTGCAAAAGATTCGCAAGGATAAGGATGCATAGCCTACCAAGTTCGAGGAGACTATTGCCCAGGTCCTCGCTTAGTGGCCACATCAAGTATGTGGAACATCGTACATCAACGCCACACAGTTCAAATATTGAGTGGTGTGATTTTATATAGATCACATCTTACGCCATCTTTGGGGAAAAACGAGGTATCCATTTTCTGGTAGAGAAAGGTCCCCAGGTATTTTTTGAGAGAAATTTTCCAATTTTTAACAAAGAGCTAACTTTAAAAAAGCCAGTTTCTGAATTTGTGTTAACAAAATAAGCTAACTTTTAAAATTCAGTTTTTGAATTTGTGTTAGCTGAATTTTGGAGCTGTAGTTTGCGTTCCTGTTCCTATTTAGGCATTATTAGTTGTTTTTCATTTTAACTGCATTTGAAATATTAGTCCTGGTTTGCTTTTATGTTCTAGAATAAATTGCACTTTAAGTTTAGTTTGTAATTTTTTTGGGTGAATTTTTGGTTGATTCTGTTACCTGCTAATTTAACATAGCACACCTCGTACACTCATAATTGGTTTAGTTCTGACCAGATGTAGAACAAAATTGCCTGGTAAACGATGGTGGAGATTTTTGAGCTTCAACAAGCTTATAATTTTTTAATTTATATGATAAAACAAAAAGCTTTAGGAAGTTTCTTTATCCCACGAGTTCGCAGCTATTTGGTCTCTTCGTGGTCAACAAAAAATGAGAATTGAGTTCAAGGACACCAACTATTTGATCAACTTTACCTCTTACGAATGAGTTGGCTAAATTCTTAGTATGCTACTTGAATATGGATCAAACATAATGAAGGTACATGCTTCTTTTTAACTTTTTGATGTCATGCTCATGCCACTACTAAAATTTTTTTCCTGCAGAATTCAAGCAAGAACATAAACAGGCTGAAAGATTTCATGTGTTCTCTTATTTTTCTTTAAAATTTTTAAATAATGCATACCGAAAATCTGCCATGACGTCTTCCTTGTTTTATCTGATAACAAAACTTAGCAAATCCTACTATCTTATGATTTCAAAATGTTGTGCACTTTTTCTGGCTTATTCATACTATATCCTTTAAATGCAAACCTAAAAACAGATACATATTAACTTTTTTGGCAGTTACAAAAGATCGAAGGTGGTGATTTCTTCAATTTGGCAATAAATATCTTATGAAATAATCTTGCTTACTTGTTTTGGCCTGTGTTTGAACTAACAATTGGATGATATTTTATCATGGTCAAATACATTCTGCTTTCAGAGAGCATGTATGATATGAAATATATTTTTACTCTCTCTGTTGTGCATAATTATTAGGATTCAATGTCATTTTAGCACTGATATGCATATGAGCTTTTAACAAGTTGGTGTAGCGCCAACTTATTACATAAAAAACAGACTCTACAACTGGTGAAAATGGATTGGGGTCAATATATTCCATTGTGAAATAGGTGTTACATACTGGATTGTTTTTTTTTTTTAATTTTAATTATAGTTTATAGGTGTTTAATATTTGTTTCATTCCTCCCTTTTTTTTCCAATTATATTTTTTGATTTATACCACTTTTCTTTAAATATATCAGTTGTCTTTTTTGGAATTACCATTCACTTCTTTTAGCTCGATATTTTGTGTCTATCTCCAATCACTTCTTCAAGCAATCTTTTTACCAACAGTTTTTGCAACAAATTTATGGAAAAAGAAATTATGCAGACCGTCAGATCACAAAAACAACATGTCAAAAAAACTTTAATATTATATGAAAGTCTATACTTTTTACTATACTTTGATTGCTTTTTGTCTTACTTTTTAACCTGCACCCATTTTTCAAGAAAAAGTACAAAGTACAATAATTATTTCACTATCTTTATCTTTATCTCTTTCTCTATCTTATCTTATCTAAATAAAAATATCTACAGAGATCATTAGACTTCTATATATATATACCTACTTTACAAAGACTTCTACACTAGAAGAAGATTTCTGCTTTCTAAACAAGGTATGCATACCTTTTCGATATTTCTCCATTTGCTCATTTTGCATTGTTCGTAATTTTTTATTTCCCCTGGAGACTCAACAAACTCAACAAGATGGCAGAAAATTACAAATTGATTCCAGAGATCGGTCCAACTGAAAGAAATTGGCAAGCAAAGGTGATTGTTGCCGAGAAAATGTCCCCCAAGCAAGCAAAAAACAGTAATAGCAAATATCAAAACATGGTGCTCATGGATTTTGGGGTAAATACCTTTATATAACTTAATAATCCACCAAACATTAGGATATCAACTAATATATTTATACCATTTTGCATTTCTTATATGTCATAGGGAAATAAAGTGCACACAACATTGTATGATGGAAATATCACAGCATTTGAAGATCAGCTTCTATTAAGCAAAACATACATCGTCTCAAATGCAGTTGCGAAGGATACGAAACCTGAATATAAAGCTTTAAATGGTGACTTCCAATGGACAATAACTGGAAAGACTCGAATCCAAGAACTCAACGAGAATAACATGGAGTTTCTTTTTTCCACATACATTCACTCCTTTTGATAAACTCGAAAAATACATGGATTGCAACAATGACATAAGTACTTCGCTAATTCTTAGATTTTTCAATATCTATACCTTAGATTTTTCTTTCAACTCATTCATATAGTCTCGGTTTTACTGTATATTGACATTTTCCCTACTGTCATTACATATAATAGCTAGGCATCCTTGCGGTTACTATCGATAAATGGCCAAAACGACTTATTCAAACACGATATGGAAACCAAACATATGTGCAGGATGTTGTACTAATTGATAAAAGTTTCAATACAATCATCTTAACAATGTGAGATAGTTATGTAGAAAAAGAATGCATTCTCCTTGTTGAGAAAATTGCCAAAAAGCCTGTCATCTTTACCAACCGACTCAAAGTTTCATCTTTTAATGGTAATCACTTGCCCCTTTCTTTCCAATTATTTTTTATCCATGATAAATTTATATTAATCTATATACAACACTGCAGGCCTTATATTGTCAACTAAAATAAATAGCATTTTCTTTATAGATGCTACATTTAACAGAGTTGCAGAGTTTCGAGCATGGTAAAACTATTATCCTGTACTTTACATTACCTATATGTCATCAACTATATTAAATTTTCAAATCATATAATGCAAGGGTGGAAGCACATACTGAAGAGCTGAATGAATTCACACTGGACAAATCATTTCCAGTAACCCCAACAAAATTGTCTCCTCCAGCCCACAAGAAATTTACTGAAATACAAAATATAAAAGGCCGATTACTAGGGGTAAGTTATTTGAATTGTATAAATACTATTTATTTATGTCTACTGTTGTATTTCCTATTAACTATGAATATTTCAACAGCGCAAATACTTCTGGATCAAAGCCAAGGCAACCATCATAGCAAGAAAGCAAACTTTCTAGTATATGTCTTGTATTAATTGTAATAAAGTCAGTCATACAGATTTCGATGAGACTTTTGCCTGCATTTATTGCAAATATCCTTCCTTAAAGGCTGTTCCTAGGTAATGCTAAATAGATTCCTTACCAATATATACCATACTTTGTTAAACTTGACATATATCTTCCCATTTCAATCTTCCAATGATAATAAAGTCAATCTCCATTATTATAGGGCAACTGCTAATGTACAGTTAGAAGATGCCACTGGAATGTTAATTGCAAGTGCAATTGGCAACCCTGCTGAGATACTGTTGAAGTGTGATACTGAGAGTTTAATGAATACTTCAAAATTGGTAAGACATGTATTATTCTTGTCTATCTCACATTTTAATTACTCACTATAACAATAAAATAAAATCTTCAGGGAAGTGATCTAAACATAGAAGAATTTATGCATTCTGAAGAACAGATATTCTATGTGAAGGTCACACAGCTAGAGCCAAATACTGCTGAGTACAAGTATGAACTTGTGTTTGTCCTCAATGTATCCTCTACTATCACTGATGCAACAGAAGAAACAAGTGACAAAGACAGAAGTTCTCCATGCATTGCAAATGACAGCAATTATGATATTCATGACATCTCACCACCATCCGCAAAACGATCCTTATACCAACCTTCAACTGAACCAGTGGTTCCTAACATAGATGCTGTGGCCAAAAATGTTACCTTCAATTCACAAAATACTGAGGTTGCAGACAAAGGAAAGCTGGACTAACTATGGTCGTAATTGAATACAACGTGAATGCTACAACCTAAAAGATTGAAGTGCTTGTTTTGCTATCTCCATCTAAATGATTCGAGCCAGCCTTTGTTTTATTTTGTAGCATCATCTACAAAAAATTCATGGCCTTTTGGCTTGTAAATTGGTTTCCTTTTATCCTGCATGAAAACTTTTCCATGAAGTTGATGTAAGAAGAATGTACAACATGATGCTTTTAGCTTGTAACTTAGTTTGTAATACTTTCGTAAAGTTTAGAGTAGTGATTTTAACCACTTAATTAGTTATAGAAGCAAATAGCATTTATAGTTTTTATATTTACTAATCTCTACTAAAACTTTAAGCACATCAATAATAATTCAATTCCTGTTCATTCAATTATTAAAACCAATTTTGATTTTCAACAAATTCTCAATTAAATAAACACAAGCATTAACTATTTCACCTACCTACTCAACTACCCACTCAAACATTCATTTTTTCCATTTTCAACCAATTCATTCTTATCCATTCTCCTCCACAATTCTTCATCCATCCTCAAACAATTCAGTGAAGCCACAATTGTCATCACCACACCCCCGCCGGAAAAGTAAGTGTCTTTATTCTTAGTTACGGACCACTAGACCGGGGAGACGCGTTTGTGCAAAACAGAGGCATGCTCCGTGTCTCTGTTATCTCACGGAGACACGGTGCGTGTCTCCGTGCACAACGGAGGCACGCACCTATCTCCATTGCGCACAAAGACACGGTGTCTCTGTGCGCAACAGAGGCACACCTTGTCTCTGTTGCGCACAGACACCATGTCTCCGCTCCATGTCTTGCCAAGACACAAAGCTTGTCTCTGCTAGACACGGAGGCACAGTGTCTCCATGACACCTTGTCTTCTCTGTATTGCATTTTCCATCTCCTAATACCATTTATTTTCACAATTTAATAATAGATTCTGCGCATTTTTAACTTCCATTTTTGAGTGTAAATTTAATAAGTCTAGCTTATAGAAAACTATTAAGAATTGCAAAAGAAATAATAGTAGAATTCAAACTTATTATAACATAGCTTCATTTGATATTATATATCTCTGTATACGACGTGCGGATTCTTGAAATGTGTTTTTAACAATCTACAGAGACTTAAAATTACCTGAGAATAGAGATAGAAAATAGTAGTGAATTAGACGTCCAATTTGATAAATTCTATTCAATTTTCGTCAATGTCATAAATTTCAATCATTTTTATTTTTGCAGATGTCTTTACAATATATACTATCTCCACATCTGTGGTATTATGCCACAATCACTCAATTTCCAAATTATCGATATGTCAAAGATTTTGTAACTTCCATGGATTTATATATGGCGTGATGTATAGAGAAGAAGAAAAACAACAATTCAGCAGTAAATTAATCCATGAATTCATAGGAAGTTGCTATTTTTTAAGGGTAAATAAATGTCCCGTGGTCAGTTATTCAATTGGTCTTTGTTATATAGATTAGATTGGCTATAAGGAATTAAAATATCTGTACAATTTGAGCTATGCTTATTGTTAAAAAAAAGTGTACATTATAGTAGAATGGATGACTTCAAAGCATGAAATCTGTAATTCACATTGAAGTAATCTCTTCCAATCCATTCCATTGTGCTTATATTTTATTCTTCCAATTACATTACAAATTTAGTCCATGTTTTAGAAATTGTGGTAATCATGTCACGATTAATGAAAAACAAATCTGATGAGGAATTTTTTTCCTTAAGAGTTGGAGGAAGCTGCTTCATATTTTTAAGGGAAAATAAATGTCCCGTAGTCAGTTATTCAATTGGTGTTTGTTATGTAGATTAGATTGTCAAAAAACTTTGTATAACATAGCTTCATTTGAAATTGTATATCTATCTCTGTATATGTGCGGATTCTTGAAATGTGTTTTTAACAATCTATACTTACAAAATAGGAAAATACAGAGACTTAAAATTACCTGAGAATAGAGATAGAAAGTAGTACTGAATTACACGTCCAATTGGATAAATTCTATTCAATTTCCGTCCAATGTTATAAATTTCTGTCATTTTTATGTTTTTGTAGATGTCTTTACAATATATACTATCTGCAGATGAGTGGTATTCTGCCACAATCACTCAATTCTCAAATTATCGATATATCAAAGATTTTGTAGAGCTGATAGATGTAGATGAAAAAGGCTCTTTATTGAGCAGTAACTTCCATGGACTTATATATGGAGTAATGTATAGAGAAGAAGAAAAACAACAATTCTGCAGTAAATTAGTGCACAAATTCATAATGAGACTGGTAGATTGTGGAAAAAACAATGAATTTTAGGTTAAATTAAATGATGCTTTGGCACGCTTCAGTCTGCCAGAGTTTTGCCTTATCACAAACTTACCGTACCATGAGATATCAGTTAATCTAAACTACAACAGTAATAGACTTAGAAACCAGTATTTCAATGGTACAAAAAAAATTACGTCCAGTAATAGACTTTTTGAAGCATTTCATCTGTGTGAACATCCAGAAGATAAATTTAAACTGGGGTTGGTTATGTTGGTAGAGTGTGTGTTGACGTCTACGAGAAGAAATATTGATTATAAAACTCTAGGCATGGTGGAGGATTTCAGCAACTTCATTGAGTATCCCTGGGGACGCACAACATACTTTGTTTTATTAAATTCATTACAACAATCTCACCTCCAAAGACTACACAAGATGCAACAAAATCAAGAAAATGAATGTAAATATACATTGCATGGATGTCCACTTGCATTCCAGGTATTTCCTCCTACTCATATTGATATTTTGTCTATTCTTATATTTTGTAGCTTCAGAGAGTTTAAATATAGTATCTAATCCTTATATTAATGCTGTTTTAGTATTGGATATACGAAAGTTTTCCCCGAATTGGAGCAAAATTTTTACGCCGTAGATACAAAACAGCACAGGCTCCAAGAATGCATAGATGGAAGCCAAATAAATTCCTGATAGAACAAACACTTAAAAAATACTTGGCCACCAAAAATGTATTTCCATTATTTCATTATATCTCTTTATTGCATTAAATTATGCATTAAATTATATATTTTTAAAGTAATACCCATTTAATTAAATAGTTTTAAAATAATCTCAGATTAAAGTGATTGCAATTTTAGAACCGGATGAAGAAGAGTTAGAAAGAGTGTGGTATACCACATTTTCTTTACCACATGACAATGAACGTAATATACAGCACACCGAAGTGACATTGATACTTATTCTGCAACACATACACATACTTCATTTGGAGTTGGCCAAAGTTCTTCCAGTCAATGCAATTATGTCACTAGACAAGAAATTGAAGGCATGTTGAATATACATAGACAGCAGACTAAAGATGACATGCAGGCCATGCTCAATATACATAGAGAACATGTAGCATCAGATGTATCAAATTTCTGCAACACCTTCAAAACAGAAATCATTGATGAATCAAAAAAGCACTACGAAACAATTCTTCAATACCAACAAGAATTGTTTCAACAGCAGTAGAAGTGGCAACAAGAACACTTCCAACAACAACAACAGTGGCAACAACAGCAGCATGAAGACATGCAATCAAGCATGAAAACTTACTTCAATACTAGTTTGACTTCTATAACATCACATATCAGTGAAGAAAATAACAGCGTGTTGAATAAATTATCAGAATGGCATTCCAACATGAAAACTGCTATACTTTACGTTCAAGAAGATGTTTCTCTCCATAAAAGTTCAACATCTCAACATGTTGAAAGATTCACAAAAGGAGGAAAGATAAAGGAAAAGAAATACAATTTCGAAAGAGCTTTCCTTTAGAAGACTACCCTATGGAGAGATACACAGAAATTAGAGATTGGATACTAAAAAATCCATCCAGGTAAAGAATCTAAATAACTTAACTATTATAATTTTACTTCTATATATTTTGACTAATTTAAATTATGTTATGCAGTGTGTACTGGGATGATGGAATGGGTAATTGGCACAAACGAGATACACTCAAAGCTATAATGGATATAACACAAAACATCAATATTAAAGTTAATAAACTTTGTTCATTCTAAAATATTTTATTATATACTTACTATATTTAATTTACATTTATTTATCACTAGACTCCTGAAGAGGAATTCAAATTGTTGAGACGACTTATCAACGACGATTCCAGCGTTCCTTCAAAAGAGTATGCAATATTAGATTTTGGCTTCGAAATCGAATGCGCTAACCACTGTACAATGAAGAAAAGTATAAAAGGAGGAACTGCAAGCATAGATCAATGTTTTCTTGATATCCGACGTTTAGAAGAATACGTAATTGGCAGTGTACCAATAGCTGGTAGACCATGGATAACATGCAATTCTTTATTGATTCCATGTGAACTTGCAGGTAGTGATTGGTACCTCTTCCATGTAAATTTTCGTGAGTGGAAATTTAGGATATATGATTGTAACGACACTATTCATACTCCACAAGAAGTCATGCAATACGCCAATCCAGTATTAAATATCGTCCAATATTTATTACTATCTTCATCATTTTTTATCGGCACAGATATAAAGAAAAATAAAAACAAAAGAATGAAAGTAGAAATGGTACCTTACTTACCATGTGCAAATAATGGGTAAGTAATATATCTATCATTTATTACAATATTTCATTTTCATTTATATTATTTTTGTAATCTAATTTACACCATTTTCTTCATAGGCCAAACTGTCCAATTTTTTTGCTGAAATATATAGAATGCTTGATTCTTGGATATCCAATAGAATCAATTTCTTTAGACAAATGCCGATGTACAGACGAAAAATGGCAGTTGATATTTGCTATAATAAATACTTTGTATCTCTTCCGTCATGATTCTGGCTATACAAAAGCATGTAGCATTCAAACTGCAAACACAAAGCTAACGGAAGAAATTAATCCTTCATTCCTGGTGAGTTTTGAATGTTTTTAGCCTCTGTTGCAATTTTTTTCTTCCTGTTAGGTTTTTTATTTTTTGTGTGATATGTTCTTCTTCTTTGTTCATATTTTAGTCTTCCAGCAAGCTCGAAGCGGATAAGCATATACCAAATATATGATGCGAGAATGAGAGAGAAGTACTTTAGACATGAATATGAATAAGAATCTGGGACATTATTTGAATGGGAAGCCTTTAAGTTAGAAACATTCTGCATTGACAAGCACAAACAAGAATAAGGGCCCGTTTGATTCTCATTATTGTAGAATGGGAATGAAAAATATAACCGTTATTGGGCCCTACACAAGAGATAGAAATTCAAAATTGATGGTTTGATGTGATGAATAACGGTCATATTTTTCATTTTTATGGATGAAAAATGAGAAACAAACGAAGGCTAAGGATAGAAAAGATAGGTCAAAATATTGTATTGCTTGACATGGCACCTGTGCATCAAAATCACAGTCTAAACAGACATATCTTAGAACAAAAAACAGATCAAATGAGAGGCAAACCGCTGACCAAAGCACAAAACCAGAACCTGCTAGAGATAATGCTTATCATTCTAAGGTCAAAAGTGTCTGTTTCCTTCTTACATAAATATTTTATTTGTATATTTCCATGTTACGTAGATGTGTTATTTGTATATCACTGTTGACAATGTATTTATTCAAATGGGCTATTGTAAATATTTGTTATACTCTCGCTGCAGACTAGACATTCTGATGCAAAACTATCTTCCACAAGTGACACACAGCTTGAAGGAACTTGTATGTTATATTTCACTAATAGTTAAATTTTGTTTTATTCTGATAGCACCCTATGTTTGATCTAGCTTTTGTACCTATATTTCTGTGTAATAGAATGCAGCAATATCTCTGGTGGAACCTTCTGATGACATTTTCGAAATCGCGTTCTTTTATTTATCTAGCATTTTCTATATCATAAAAACTTCTTTCCCCAGATGCCTGTGAATCGTAATTTCCTGGCTACGGGGAAAAGCCTGAACTGAATTCACGCACAAAAGGCACCACAAATAAAGATGAAAAAATTCGAAGTCCTCGTTTTATCCTTTTTATTATGTAATTATACAAATTATAGCCTTTTATATAAAGGGTTTCACACACACACACACACACACACACCCACACACACACAGAGCTACTTTTTTGATCAAACATTGTTTAATATCTATCCTTAAGTACTTGATAGAAGTCCCACTACTGGAGAAGGCAAGCCCCAAAGATTTGGTAGTCTTCTGAGCTATAGTTTCAGTTTTAGATGTAACGAAAGGGTTGAAAAGCGAAGAGAGGTTAGCCTTTAACATCAGAAGTACTGACTGTTCTGTCTTTCCTGCTTGATTAGGTCCTGAGATTTTCATTTATTTTCGAATAGTTCTATTCGATACTTGAGGAAAATATTCATGTAAAAATAGAACAGGAGAACAATATGCAAGCCAAGACGAAGGTAAGATTTTGGCGCTGATTTCGTATTTAAAATGGTGGATATGATTGTGCAAATGAGTTTCTTGATCTTTTCTTATTTTTCTTATAAATAAGAAACACAAGATGCTGAGATTAGAAGGTTAAGAAGAAGTCTAACATTCAAAGCGACGCCAAATGCAACTGGAGGTAGTATGATGGTAGCATTTGCAGGTGTCAGTTTGATATTTTGTGGTGCAAAGACAATAATTTGAAATTTCAATAAAACATCAAATGCATGGTTGGTGCATAGTATTGAGAGTAATTTTTCTAATGGCTTACAGTAACAGCTTCCAACATACAGCATCGGACCTTCTCTGTGATGAACAACTCAAAAACTTGTGCTTTGATGATGACGACCTACTGATCCTTTCAGTGACGTCAGTTGTCAAACCAATGATAATAAAAGCATGAGAGAGCATTGGTTTGATGGTTAAGAGAGTGTTGTAATATTGGCCTCCAATCTC
>CAIGRT010136835.1:0-12017 GCA_903798405.1 Fraxinus platypoda
TTAAAATTTATATTTCAATCGATACTAAACATGATTTTATACCCAAAAAAAAAAAAAAAAACTTCAAAAGTTGGAGGCACCTGCCCCCCAGGACCCCCCTTGGGTCCGCCCATGGCTCAATCCAACAAATGTCACTTTAACCAGAATATTAAAGCACCTAATTATTAACCTCAAATCCTCAACCAACCAATGAACAGTTGAAGATATTTGCCCCATGAAATCTGTGCTTCATAAAGTCATGAGTTGAAAACTTCACTGAAAAAGTTTCTGGCCAATTTGAAGATGCACGAGATCTAGATGCAAGTAATTTTCCACCTCAATTTCTTCGAAATACTCCGTGAGTTTCTGGTGGAAAAATATAGCATTGGCTATATAATTGCAACTGCATTCAAGGGGACTATATTATCTAAAATTTAGGTCTAAAACTGTATATTTTGCATGAGAATTTTTTCTGAACTTTTGTTTCATCCATGGCGAATTTTTGCTGCTCCATTGAATCAGAGCCTCGGACCTTGAACCAAGGGCAGTTCCACCATGCCAGGGTAGTGCTTTTTATTTTATTTTTTTTACCTTGCATACTTGAAGTGCATGTTCGTTATGTAATATTAAATAAGTGTCGACAAACGGGATTTTAATATTTTCTTTATTCTTGTTTGTGTATGCATTGTAAACATTGTGGGACTTGAAATTGCTGAATAAAATCTGGTGGGTTTTGTTATTAAAAAAGGAAAAGAAAAAAATCTTAGCCTTTAGTATTAAATCGTCACGTCTCATAAAATGATTACTAAACGCTTGAATACACGACAATAGTAGTTCCTATTGTTCATTTCATTTCTTGTACTCGAGGTCACGTTTACGCTCCCTCTCAAGTTTACAACATTATATGTCTTGTATCCCATGTATAATTTATGCACCTTTTAAAATATATTTCCCACCCTTGTGGCTGTTTTAAAAAAATATATGGGAACATCCAAGTGTAATCTGATTTTTACCCTGTTTTTAAGTTGCCATCGACTCTAACACTTCATTAAGTAACCACTTCGTTTTTGATTTAATTATAATAGATAGTTTTTGTTTTAAATGGGTGTCGACAAGATTAAACTTGTTAAGAGGAGCAAAAACCTTTTACGTCGGTTTTATATTTATTCAATATGGGATTTATCTTTGACACATACATTTGATAAACCAAATTTTGGTTCCTTTTTATGATGCAGGAAGTTGCCATAGACATAGTTCAAAAGAAGGAAGCTGATGAAGCGTCAAGCATATTCATCGATGTCTGCTACTTTTCCATTTAACTTTCAGCTTTATAATTCCACGTTTATGCGTATTTAACTTGCACATTTTGGGCCTTTTTTTCTCAAGTTCATTATATTAATGACTTATTTGATAAGGCATATTCTAGAGCACTCGATAATATAAATCAAGAACTGTATTGTCTAGTCTAGAACAATACTCTATAGATGCGCCCTAACAACGGCAAATTGTCTATTCAGGGCCTGAAACCAGTTGTTGGGATCAAGGAGATGGAAGTGGTGATTTCTGATGCAAATTCATATCACAAGATTGATGTATCCACGGAAAAGACTCAGATTCTAGAAGCATCTTGCCAATGTTCATCTGCTGCTATTATGGATTCCCCAGATCAATCTAGAGTTAAAGAGCCCTTATCATCTCCTTTTTGAGAGTTTTGATCTATTGGAATGTTGGTGATAGATGAATTATCATGTTTCTTGGAATTGTAATATGCAATAAATCCACTGTTCTTGTGGAAGATCTCTTATGCGATATACCAAATTTAGTTACGTCACTTCTCTATTTATTCAAGATTTTAGACGATGTAAGGAAATTGTTTAGAAACAACTCAAGACATCGAACTGTATGAATCATTAAGGGACTAGGACTTGAGGGGATGTTGTCATCATCCAAGATCAATATTAATTTTGACTTGGACAAATGTAAGACTTGATCTTCAGTTCCAAAAAAGGAGAAAGTGTTTGAGACATTCTAACACACTACAATTTATGCACTTTTGTGCAATATTGGCCACCGTAGTAAGCTTGTCTCTCTTACCCTGCTCTAAAACTTGGTTGTCAAAAATTGTTTCAATATACGTTGGCCCTTCTTACACTTCATTGCCTATTTCTACTGTCACCGCGGCTGCTGACCCCACTATTAATAACATTAATTGTTCCGCCACACCAGGCTACCACCACCACTGCAAACACAACCACCACAGCCACCACCACAATTCACCAGCACCAACTTCACTCAAACTACCAGAAAATGGAAAGAAAAAGATCAATCCACCACCACATTCATTCGCACCATTACTACCGATTCCAACGCACCATCACCGCTGAACCACCAGATCTATGCCCCATCTCACTGCCACTGTCATCACCACCACAACCACCCCGGCCATCTCCACCACCGCTTTCCCTCACCACCAACCCATCTTTTACAAACCTAACTCACAAACCACCAGAAACAGGGAAGAAAAAGACCTATTCCATCCGCACCACCTTCACACACACCAAAAGCCACGATCCCAGCCTAAATTCTTGTCTGACCACAAGGTTCAATGCCAAGTGGCTCAGATTCCACACCAATTTGTTAGGCAAACTTAAGGCTTTAAATATGTATAATAATCATATATCATGGCAGTATGATCAACAACATGCTAGACGCCAGCACTCTTTAGATCTTAATAAATTCTCTTTGAATTTGTTTCAATGATCATAGCGTCTTCAAACCAGGGATGTTGACTAAACAAATTAATTTATCAAATGCTAATTCTGCTGCTATTCAAGAGCTTGAAGAGGGGAAAAAAAAAAAAGCTCAAAATTTATATACAAAGAAGAGAATATATGGCGATATTTGATATGGAAAATCGAACTTTGGAGAATGTTATTGAGCTTCTTAAGTACACAATTACAAAAAAAGATAGTGTCTGCAAATGAGGAAATTGTATGAAAACCACTGGAGGCATCAACTTGTGTGAATCGTTAATGGATAGTTATTTGATGATGGGATGGTGGTGTTATCAGTACTCGTGTAGTCATCTTCAGAGATCAATATTGATTTTGGCTTTCGCAACCATACACCTTGATATTTACTTTTAGCAGTAGTTGGAAGTGTTTGAGACATTCGAACACTCTCCAACTCCATAGCTACTTCTTTCATAGTGGGCCTCTTTTTTCCATTCAAATTTAAGCACCGTTGTGCAAGTTTAGCAACCGCAATAAGCTCTTCTCTCCTATCTTGATCTACAACTCGAATGTCAAGAATTGTGTCAAGATTGTTACCTTCCATGCATAAAAGAAATCGTGTTGCTAAACTCCTTTCCTCTTCTTTTCTATTAGAAGATACTGGTTTTTGCCCACTCAAGAGTTCAACAAGTATAACTCCAAAACTGTAAACATCACTCTTTTCTGTAAATTGGCTTGATTGAAAGTACTCAGGATCAAGATATCCAAATGTCCCTTTCACTTGGGTAGTTAAATGAGTTTGATCCACTTCAATTGACCTTGAAATTCCGAAGTCTGAAACTTTCGCAATATACTTTTCATCAAGAAGTATGTTGTTTGACTTGATGTCTCTGTGATAAATGGGAAGGGAAGCGGCAGAGTGAAGATAAGCAAGTGCTCCAGCAACTTCTACAGCAATTTTTAAGCGCATGCTCCACGAGAATGGGAATTCAATACTCTCATCGTGGATATGATTGAAGAGGGTTCCATGAGAAATGAATTCATAAACTAGCAAAGGAACTTCTGTCTCAAGACAACATCCTAGTAGCTTAACTATATTTCTGTGATTGATTTGTGAGAGCAGCACTACTTCATTAATAAATTGCTTTACTTGCTTTTCATTTACTAACTTCGATTTCTTAATTGCTACAATTCTTCCATCGGATAACATACCTTTATAAACCGTCCCTTGCCCTCCTTGACCAAGTATTCGGCTTTCATTGAAGTGGTCACTGGCTTTATCCAATTCTTTGGAAGGGAAAAGTCTTAGTTTACCAAGTATATCTTCATCTTTTGATATTTGTTGTTGCAACAAAAGGCCTCCATTTCGTTTGAAGAATTTTTCTCTCTGCTCTTTATTCTTTCTCTTCTTTAGAAACCTTTTCAACCAAAAGCAAGTTGATAATAGCAATATCAATCCCATTCCAGATCCCAAACCTGCTCCTGAAATTACAAAACATGAAAGAGTAAACCAAATTGTTTCCATATTTACAAAGATTTTTAAAAATGATTTTTTTCTCCTACTATCCTGATTTTTCAAAAGTTGTCCACTCACCAAATAGTTATGATATGTACGAATTTTGATTTAAAAAAAAAAAAAATGGTATAATTGGCATTTAACACAGCAAGTTATTTTAACAGTATTGATTTGTGATATGTTTTTTTTTCACTGATCAATAATTTTAACTTTTATCAAGATTCGAATCTTGGTTGGGTTGCGTAGAGGACAGCGAAGGCTTCAAGGTGGTGTTTTGGTCCGGTGGGTTTGGTGGACAGAAAGTGGTGGAATTTCGTCCAAAAGTGGGCCTCTCACACAGCACAAAATTGCCTGCTGTGCGAGAGGCCCACTTTGGGACGAAATTCCGGCCACCACCGTCGGAAGTAGGGGCGGTTCTTGTGTGGGTTGCATAGAGGGAAGCGAGGGCTTCAAGATGGTGTGTTGGTTCGGTGGTTTTGGTGGCTGGAATGTTGTTGAATGGGGCGTGAAAAGTGGTGGTCTGGGTTTGGGGTTGGCGAGATTTTAAGTTGAATTTTTCACTTGAGGTCCTTCAACTTCTATGTCCACGTGTTTTGGTGCTTTAGGTTTGAATTAAAACATAATAGTACTAAAATTAAGTTCAGTGACCGTTTTTGAAACCGTATGANAGTGGTGGTCTGGGTTTGGGGTTGGCGAGATTTTAAGTTGAATTTTTCACTTGAGGTCCTTCAACTTCTATGTCCACGTGTTTTGGTGCTTTAGGTTTGAATTAAAACATAATAGTACTAAAATTAAGTTCAGTGACCGTTTTTGAAACCGTATGAAACTTCAGTGACCATTTTTGCAAGTTTTAAACTTTAGTGACCGTTTTATTATTTTCGCGCAACTTCAGTGACCGTTTGTGAAATTAACCCATTATGTTTTTGTTACTTACAAAAAAAAAAATGACAAATTAATACACAAGTAAATGTACAAAAATAAATCTTTGAAATTTGGATAGGGCAGTTGTGGACTTTAAAGGCATTCTTGACTTCTTCCCATCTCTATTTACAAAAAATGTGGGTAGAGCAGTTGTGGACCTTGCTGGTCTGACTCATCTTACATTCAAACTAAAACAAATTTATTTTTGTCCAAATTAAATTTAGAAAAAGACAAATAAGAAATATATAATTTTACATATAGCATAAGAGAGAAAGGTAAATTGAAAAAAAAAAAAATATTAAAATGGGAGGTTTCTGTAATCTATAAAACAAGATGGGGAGACTTGTAATTTCATGATGTTGATTTTGTCAATTAAAGATTTCACATGGAAAAAATTAAATGAAAAGTACCTATAGCCACTTTATTCTTGGACCCTGGCACTTGAAAACAGCCGCTACCATTTCTCTTGCCATCGCCAGAATAACCATCGCGACATGAACAATTATAAGAACCCGGAGTATTATTGCATATCCCATTTGAGTGGCATGGAGAATTGTTGCATTCATCGATATCTGGCTTTCCCAATCAAGCGTTACAACAAAAAATTGTTTAGAATTTTATGCTCGTCCCATGTACAATACACAAAGTTTTAATAAACAAAGTAGTAATGGTACAACTAACCGTGGCATCCAGGAGCGAGATAAGGATTGCCTTCATATCCTTCCCTGCACCTACAACGATATCCTTGAACACCGGTGTCAGAATCATTGCAATAACTATTTTGTTGACACGCATAATCAGCAGAACTCTGTGCTAATTCACTGCAATTTTGGACACCAGGTACTGTCCAGTCCAACACCAAAGGCATATCCCTCAACGTTGTATAATTATTTAGGAATGTTGTCGAATCATTGAGGTCATATAAACGAAATTTGAAACCCGGACTATCCATCATTCCAATGAACGCAAAGCTGCACTGGAAAATCTTGGTTTGCTGCCAATTACTACTCATGTCGGACAAGTTAACATCGAGAGATATTTGACCTTTGGGTATGGGGACCCGACAGCAGCCGGCACCAGGACACGATCCGGTATGAGCTGATTTTACCGGAATGCAACAGTATGATAGACAACCACCAGCAAAGTTACTTGGATTCGATACACTTGGGTATGATATTCCTTTTACAGTGGCCAAGTCATCACAGCCAATGGATGTGATCTGATTTGCATCTGAAAGTGTATAAGGACTATGTGAAAATTCGATGCTTATTTTAGTTGAATTCTCTGTCTTGTTATCAAGTTCCTCGCCATAGCAGGCCATCGCCAGCTGCAGCTTTGAGTTCTTAACGTAGATTTGAGCTTCTGAGATATTAACAACCTCAAAGGAAGTATTGACAAGGTAGGGTTTTGGAGGGTCGAAAGAAGTATTGCACGTGATATCAAACGATGGGCTACTTATTGAACAATTTGACCCGATTCCAATGCCAAATGGGTATGGAATTTCTAGGTTTCCACATGTTTTTTGGCAGCCAGGTTTAGTGAAGGCCGATGCGTTTGACGTTGGTTGTACCCTTGGGCAGACCAATGAAAGCAAGAATAACACATTGAGGAAAGCAGAATGCATAATCATGTTTTGCTGTGTATATTCAGATAAAAACTACTTTCGCATTAAAGCAATATAATTACAAAGTGTAAGGTCTAAAAACAGCTATAGACTTGCCCACAGACTTTTCTTTATGGAGAACATTCCTTTTAATTTCGTGGAAAAAGCATTTCCAAGTTGTCTAAAAGTTGACAAAAACATCAGTATCATTTTGAATAACTTTCTTTACAACGAAAGTTTCCACACTCAAGTTTGAAAAATCTGTCCTTCTACTGTTCCATACAGATGCATATATGTATATAAAATTTGATAAAAGTCGTGAATCATATAAAATGCGTGTTGAAAAGTAATCAATTTTTTAGCTGAACCACATGGCTTATGTATCTAGAACCTGTCTGGTTCTGATTTTCCCCCCCAAAAAATCACTTTTTTGCCCCTTTTTTATAAAAGTCGTGAATCATATAAAATGCGTGTTGAAAAGTAATCAATTTTTTAGCTGAACCACATGGCTTATGTATCTAGAACCTGTCTGGTTCTGATTTTCCCCCCCAAAAAATCACTTTTTGCCCCTTTTTTCAACCTTTTGGGCCCCACTAAGAGAGAGTTCAGTCCAATGTTGCAGCTGCACAATGTTTTCAACGGCCAAAATTCTGATTAGTAGCACAAACAGACAGGGCCTAGATTAAATTTTAAGGGTTAATTAACCCAATAGTCACCGAACTTTATCAAAAGTTTCCACCAGGTCACCGAACTTTAAAAATTGCATGATTAGTCACTGAATTTTCGAAACTGCAACCCCATCCATCTCTGAACTTTAAAAATAACTCTATTTATCACTAAACTTTGCAAAAAATTTCTACGGGGTCATTGAATTTTGCAAAAAGTTTCCCTCAGTGACCATCTGGGAAACTTTTTGCAAAGTTGTGGTGATTTTTAAAGTTCAGTGATGGATGGGGTTGCAGTTTCGAAAGTTCAATGACTAACCACGTAATTTTTAAAGTTCAGTAACCTTGTGGAAACTTTCGGTAAAGTTCAGTGACTATTAGGGTAATTAACCCAAATTTTAACGCGATGGTTGACATGCATTCATCTTTCGTCTTAAAGGCATGATGCGTGGATGATAGTAAGACCTTCATCTAAATACAAGTTATAAATTCGACAACCCACTCAAATTCAACAACCCACTTAAAATTGGAAGGTAAATTCAATGACCCCATAATTCTTTTACCGAAGTAGTTACTTTACCGCACAGCGTTAGGCTTCCAGAAACCTTATTTCCAGTTAGAGTTGAATTATTAAGTAAAGTACTTATCTTAAATTCCATGCTCAAATTAATTAAGGTGTTTTATCTATATTTTCACTACATCATGCTGGAACTAGAGCACAGTCTAATTTTTAGTAAATTTTGATAAAAGTTGATGAAATGAGTGATTGAAAAACTGTGGATCCCATGAAATATGTGGTTAAAATTAATTATTGACTTTGACTCTTTCATACCAAACATGGGCTTAGGCTATTTAGTTATAGTCTTTGTACTTATCTTTTATATTGTTAGAAGGGTAGTGGTGTTATTTTACTAGCTTGGTTAGAGTAGTTTAGACTCTTTGCTTATTAGACTATCTAAAGCATGTATTTTTATTTTGTAAAGCCCTTTTTTTCGTATAGATAAATAAGATTTTTAATGAATTTTGATAAAAGTTGATCGAATGTGTATTTGAAAAATTGTGGGTACGATGAACTATGCGATTAAAATTAATTGTTAATTTTGATTTAGATTTTAATCCAATTTTTTAGTTGAACCAAACATGGGCAAGATAAGCTTTATGGTTCTTCGAAACCTTACCATCCTTTTGCACTCTTTGTGTTTCCTCTTGTGCTGAGATTAATAAGATTCACAATGTTGATCCCCAACAAATGATGATTTGGTGGCCGAAGAGTCAGCAAATTCCTATGCCAACGATAACCTTTTTGCTCCTTACAATATTCACTAGCAAATAACTATTTCTTTCCACATGAAGTTTTGGCAAAATTCGAAGGACACATTCTCCAATCTAACACCATTGGATTATCTATGAACTCTTTATTATTCTTTCGGAATGCTGTTGAATCATTGAGGTTGGATAATTTAAATAGTTTTGTAACATGTACAGTTTGGTTGACGATTGTCGACGGCGTGTGAGGTGATCAACATTTTTGCCATTGATTTTAACAACACTTAAAATAATCAATGAAACAGATTTTTACACACTATTAAATGTCAACAATCAATGTACAAATAGCATAATTCTAATTTAAAAGTGTAATTACCAAGATTATGTTTTCCCCAATTAGTATGCATGACGACCAGTTGAACTTGGAGAAGGTCAGTTTCGGATATGTAGGTTTGGCTACAGCCCACGCTGGAGCACCGGGCATGTTCCGACCAACTCTCTAAGGTGTGGACAGTACAACTGACAATCAATATCGCCGCTGGTATAGGTTAGGTCTGAAAATTGTAGTGCCAAAGTCAAAGTCATCACAACCAACTGCTGTTAGCTGATTTTCACATGACAAGGTATATTAATGAGTAAAACGAAAATCGAGGTTTGTCGAATGCTTTCTCGTATTGTAATCGAGCCACATGCCATAGCATGTCCTTACCAGCTGCAGCTCCGACTTCTTAACATAAATTTGTGATTTTGAGATATTAACAACCTCTAAGTAAGGGACTTCTTCGACAGGCCCATTAGCAAAGGAGAGGTAAGGTTTTGGAGGGTTGAAAAAAGTATTGCACTTCGAGTTCATAGAACAATTTGGCCCGATACAAAACGGGTATGGAATTTCTACCTTACCACATCTGCATTGGCAGTGGTGGTAGCAATTGACGGTTGTGCCATGGCCAGTTTAGAAAAATATTCTCACATTAAAGCATGTTTGGAAACAGTTGTAGACTTGCTATTCAACACGAAGTTAAAAAGTTAAGAAACTCATTTATTTATATTTTGTATTCAACACGCTCCTTATAGAGGACAATTTATTCACTTTTATTAGAAGTTGTCTTGTACTAGAACATTACGGTACTATATATCTTGTTGGTCTACTATGGATGCATTTCTATAATGACCATGGGATATGAGTTGGACCAATCTGATCAGAACCGTACTGATTAGATAATTAATTTTACTATAATTTGATTGTATTTGTACATATTGAAAAAAATATCATGCTCTACTATGTCTCTTTTTTCATACTGAAATTATGAAAATATACGAAGTGTATTTTTACCAAAATAAAAAAAATAAAAAAAAATTAGGAGAACATTTGGTTCTCAAATCAACACCAAGAAATGGATTGGAAACAGTTGGTTCTCGGAGCAATGTTCCATAATCGGCCTGTACTTTAGAGTAAACAATGTTAAAACGATCGATTCGGTCCAATTCCAATTCGAGTAGATGAATTCTTGAAAAAATACCCATCTCTAATATTCATAAAGTTTAGTGCGGACAAAGTCCCAATTTTGATAAAAGCTACCTTGTTGAAGACATTTTTTTTTTTTTTTTTTGGTAAAAGAACTTCCTATTTTGGTGGAAAAACTTGGTATAAAATTCTGAGATGTTAAGGAGTGAAGAAATTAATTTATCTTTTATTTACTTAACACGATTTCTCACGTGCATGTTCAATTTATTTATTTTAAATCAAACGCTTAACAAGTACGGCAAATTTATTTGTGGTACAAAAAAAGTCAAACATAAATATAATATAAATATAGAAATAAAAAATTTGCTTTAACAGATTTTGTTGAATGAATTGACCCATTGTAATATGCTCTAATGATACATTGTTGGCCCTTCTAACCATTAGTTCTCAACTGATGAGTGTATTTTGTACACTTATTTGAGTTATTAAATGATAGTATTTGTTGTTAATTTGAATGAATTATAACTTAACTATGTCTTAATTTTGTTTGACAAGTAAAACTCGATGATTGGAAGCTAAATCGCACGAAAGGAGTGAAAAATGATGAAATCGAAAGAAATACAAAGTTTGGGACTAAATTGCATATCTCCAATAGTTGATTCGGACTTAATATCAATGATGGAGGAATGATTAGACTTAATTGGAAGCAATTGGAAAATAATGGATTAAAATTGCATGAAAAATGCTCAAAAATCATCTTATTCAGAAGGCGAGGACCAAAATGAACTTACTTGAGACTTGTGTACCGCGTGCGAGTGTGGCGCTGGCAATGGCGCAGGCACATAGGGAAAAACAGGGACCAACTCTGCAATTTTCGAATTGAATTGAAATTGTTGTTTAATTGAATTTTCTTCATGAATTTTTATCAGATTTTGACTCTTATAAATAGAAAACTTGGTCAAAACATTAGGGATCTCTCTCTCTCACCTCTTAAATCACTTACATATCATAAAATCTATCGAAAGAAGGGTTCAATTCAATATCCATTGAAGAGGAGAACAAATCTAACACTTGGATTGAATCAAGAATTTGAAGAATCAAGCTCAAAAACAATAAAAAGAAAAACCGTGACATCTCTTTCTTGTAATAATTTTTTGGTGATGCTTTTCTACTCTTCTTCTTATTTTAACTTGAGAAACATGCTTAGCTAGATTCATTTTTGTATTGGATGAAAATGAACCTATTGTTTATTTATTTTAATTCAAAACTAGTAGTTTAGTATTTCTTGCATTTCTTGATTAATTTTACATACATATTGTGTTATAGTGTCGGTAGACTCACAATAATTTTAAAAAACTACAAAATCAACATATATGCAATAGATATTACGAATTATATTTATCATGTATTCAATCATATAGATAATCTAAAATTTATTGCATTCGTACTAAGAATAAAATCGAGTCGTGATTAAAATAGACTTAATTTATTTTGGAAAAGAGAATTAAATATATTATCTTTATCAATTGTACAAACTTGTGAACAAGAATAAATTACAAATTAAGAATTGAAATAGATAACTATATGCAGACACTAAATTTAATACAATAATTCATAATTTGATACAAATTCAAGTTTTACATATTTCTTAACATAATTTAGAATAAATCACATCAAATATCTTTTCTTACATATTTCAAATTTAATATAAAACTAGTAAACTTGAATTGAAATTTATTTTTCGTGGGACGATAACTCTTCTCATCACAAATTATTACTTGTCAACAATATCGTATGCTTGCGGTCTTTGCTTGATCAACAACCAAACAATGAAGCCGTGGCTTTTTGGCTTGACCAAGAAGTCTTATGT
>CAIGRT010136873.1:0-40578 GCA_903798405.1 Fraxinus platypoda
TGGAATCTGCTACCCTGCAGCACTCCAAGCCTTGTGAATTCTTTTATCTCTCGTGGATCACGAAGAACGACCCGGTCGTCACAGACTGGAACTCCAGTCGCCTTCCTCGATCTTTAGCGCCTCTGACAGATATGCAGGAAGTTTAGCTTTTGGTATTTGGATATTGAATTTGATGTTTTTCTGACCAAAACACTCACATAAGATGAATGTTGAATGATGAAATGAATAAATCTCTCAATGATGAAGCTCTCTCAGTTATCAACCTTATGAAAAAACGTTCTGTATGTGTTCTGGTATATATAGATGGTCAAGAAATCAATGGGCCGAGAAAAAAAAGCCTTTAAACGCGAAAATAAAATTTCTCATATAAAGCTGTCACTCGAGCGAAGGGCCAGCGACAGTCGAGCGACAGGGTGTCGCTCGAGTGAAAGAGGGATGACAGTCCAGCGATGCAGTTTCTGTTTTTGTAGCTCAAGCCAACCCTTGGCGATAGTCTAGCGAAAAATCGCGTCGTTTTCCTCCTTGTCCCAAACTCGAAACTCTAAACCTATTTAACTAACTTTTAAACAATTTGCACATTACTCCTTGAACTTTTACAATAATTCAATTTCAGTCATTTTGTTTACAGAATCGTCAATTACAAATAATCTAAAACCTAACAATTTCACAAATATAATGCCAAATTGAAAAACAAAAAAGATAGTCGACATCCCAAATTTGATGTCTAGTCTCTTCCTTGTCACCCATTTAGTCTAATCAAATCAAACTCGGCTCCCTCGTTGCACTCCATCATCCCCTTCCCTTTCCACCTTTTAGACCTCTCTCTTAGGGCATCTCCATTTAGGGGTCAAATTTGGTGTAAAATCATCTCCAATGAAATGTCAAATATACTAATACACCAAGGATAAATATATTCGCCCTATGATTTTTATTTGATTCACCGCATTATAAACACACTCCAATCAATACACATATTTTGTAAATATTCCACAGCTTATTTTACAAATAAATCCTTTCTTAATTAATTAAAGGGAAAAAAAAACTACTATACACCACAGTCATGATTCCTTTCCAATATTATCTTCAAGAATCTCAGGCACTCCAACCTAAATAATTCAACCAGTTTATTTTCATATTATCACTTGTGTAGTGTAGTGTAGGGAATTAATGATGTAGGGAGGTTGGAAGAGACATGTCTACTTTGCGAGGAGAAAGGGAAGATTCGAAGTGAATTTTTACTTGTGTAAAGATTTGTTGTAAATTAGAGTTTTATTTGCAAGATAGTGGTGCACCTTACTATTAAAGAGGAGGAAAAATGATTTTTTAATAATGGTGGTTATTTAAGTCATTTTGCTTTTCACCATTTTAGCACATATAAAAATATGGTGTAACAAACAAAAATTGTGGTGCAAATATAATTAGCCTTGTACCAAATACAAGAATTTTCAATAACCCCATTTTGCCCTTCTTCCCACTTTATAAAAATTGTTTCTTCCATCGATATCTTTTTTTAATATTTTAGTATGGATAGATTTTAATTGATTTATAATTATTTTAATGTGATTTTAATTTTAATCTAATATTTATTTTTAAATTCTAATCAATTAATAAGTAATAATTATTTAAAATAATTTAGCCCTCGTTTGGGTTCCATTATTTCAAAAATATATTTTTTCTTTTTTTATTTTCAATCACACATTTTTCAATGAAATAATATTATACATAAATTCAAAAGATTTCCTTATTTTTTAACTAAATATTTTTCGAAAAATCATTGTTCCAAAATACATTTTTCCAAAATCTGTTTTTAATGGAGCCCAAATAGGGGCTTAATATAATTTTTATTTTTTTAATTTATTAATAAATGCAATATTTTAGTTCATTAAATATAATTTCTAATTTAACAATTTTTATAATAATATAATTTGTAATTAAATAATTCAAAATAAAATTTGGTGTAAGATTAGTGTAAAATCATTTCCAATGATGGTGTAAAATTACACCAAATTTGATGCAGACTATTTGAGATTGTCTTACTCATTTTAACTACACCACAAGGAGGCATAACAATATTTGAAGAATATGGAAATATATTTGTTACACCTATAAATTCTGTGACATGTTCAGATTGAGGGGGTCCCATCTATGCCGATTCGACATCGATTATTCAATTGGATTGAACTTATTGAACTATGCAACCTCGTATTGGGCTCGGGCTCGATCCATTAACCTACTTCACCAATTTGCCTCATATATATACGTGAGTTCATTCACAACAAAGGTTTGATGAAATCTCAAACCTAAACCAAATATCCTCTTCCTTTCTTTTTCTCATATTATCTCACGTCCGACCGTTAATTTGATCGTCGAGTGCAAACAGTCATTGAAACATTTTTTCGACCAATGGTCTTTGCTTCCTAACTGGGTGTTCCAATGTGCAAACGACGTCTATGTGGAAGGGAGATGGTCGGAATTCTATTGACACATTTTTTGAAGTCAACATTATCTTTTAACAATTCTTAACGCCCTTTAAGATGTCAAAATTTCATGCATCGTGTTGCCTCGTCTTGAATGGTAAATTATGGAAGGGACAGGTGAATTTCTCGAACTCAATTTGAATCTTTTAATTTTATATTTTTCAATTTGAATAAAAATAAAGTAAAGGAAAAATGAAAAAGAGATAAATAAATAAATAAAGTGAAACCAGAAATACAAAGACACGATCAACCGGTAAGGTAGTTGAGACCTCCGCCCACCTTCGATGAATCCAAGAATCCCATTCTATTTTCCTCCCAAATCACACTTGAAAATCCACTCTACTTTCACATCTCTCTTCTTTCTCCCGCACATACACGCAGCAAAACAATGTCTCACCTCCTCCACACCACCTTCGTCCCCACCACGTCCCCCTCCCTCCGCCCACAAACCCGAACCCCCCACAACTCGACCCGGGCCCTCCAAATCCACTCCAAGATCCGAGAAATTTTCATGCCGGCGTTGAGCTCCACCATGACGGAGGGAAAAATCGTCAGCTGGATCAAGTCCGAGGGGGAGAAGCTCTCCAAGGGCGATTCGGTGGTTGTGGTGGAATCCGACAAGGCGGATATGGATGTCGAATCCTTTTACGATGGGTACCTCGCCGCCATTATGGTGGAGGAGGGACATTCTGTTCCCATTGGTTCCCCCATTGCTCTTCTTGCTGAATCAGAAGATGAAATCGCCGCCGCCCTAGCCCAGAAATCATCCTCCTCTTCCGCCGCTACCACCACCGCCAACAACCCGGCCTCAGCCCCCGCTCCCGCCCCAGATAGTATTGCTAGTGATGTCACTCCCAGTGCCATTACAAGTGCAAATATTAGTAGCAGAAGCTCTGTTGCTAATGGTGCAATGGGGTCCTCGGTGCACCCTGCATCCGAAGAGGGAAAAAGGGTCGTGGCATCGCCATACGCGAAGAAATTGGCAAAGGAATATGGGGTGGATTTGATTGGACTAGTGGGAAGTGGTCCTAATGGGAGGATAGTGGCAAAGGATGTGGAGGAGGCTGCAGCTGCAAAAGTAAGTGCAGGTGGTGCTAGTGAGGCCGCTAAGCCGAGAAGTGGTGGTGCTGCGGTGGAACTAGGATCTGTGGTTCCATTTACGACAATGCAGAGTGTGGTGAGTAGGAATATGGTGGAGAGTTTGGCTGTGCCGACGTTTAGAGTGGGGTATACAATTACCACAGATGCACTGGATGCTTTGTACAAGAAGGTAATCTGGTGAATGGTGATCTTATTAACTGATTTACGTATAAATTGATATTTGAAAAAATTACTTTTTTTTTTTGAGCTCTACTAAATGCAGTAGTTGAATGATCTATACTTGCTGGAGTAGGAATAAGTAAAACAATTGTCGTGCTAGTGAACACTGTGAGGCAAAGCTTTAAAATTTCCGATTTTGTTGAATATATGTTCTGTCAATTACTGATAGATTAGCATAAAGATTTCTTTAGCAATTTCTTTGAGTCAATTACAGATTGTGATAGTGAATGATTGCATAATTCAGATATTGTAGGTAGAAGTGGAAATAAGTCAGTGTCGATTTTTAGAAAAAAAAAAATCTCTTTTAACAAATGGAATGTGCGAAAATGCAGGCTCGTTCATCAAAGAAATAAGCGGAATCAACTGAAAATTACTTGAATAAAGAGAAGGGTGGAAATTTATTTCAACGTTGAAGATTTGATGCGATGGTGCTTGTTTTTGTTATCATGTTAAGTTGTTCAAATTGTTTAATGAGTAACTTATATCGAGCATTTTTAGGTCAAGTCGAAGGGAGTGACCATGACTGCAATTCTAGCGAAGGCAACAGCGCTAGCACTGGTTAAACATCCCGTTGTGAATTCTAGTTGTCGAGATGGTAAGAGCTTCACGTACAACAGCAGTATCAACATTGCGGTTGCTGTTGCCATCGATGGTGGTTTGATTACACCAGTGCTTCAAGATGCTGACAAAGTGAGAATTAGCCTAGTATTGTCAATTTTATGATCAGCCTATTACGGTTTTTATGTTCTCACTTTCTCTAGTGACACGGTACATTAAATTGTTTCTCATTAAACTTGTTCGTAGATTGATATATATTCCTTATCAAGAAAGTGGAAGGAATTAGTCGATAAGGCGCGAGCAAAACAACTGCAACTTCACGAGTACAATACAGGTATATTTGTTATTTGATTATTCAAACCAAATTTTTTTTTCAACCAAGAGCTTGTGGCTGAAACATGCTTGCGCATGCACGGACACACAAATAGAACTTGAGGATCGGAAAATGCAGTTCCATAGTAATATCAAGCAATTCATGCAATATGAAACCAAATTATATCTTTCAATAAACAAAGTTTTATTTTTCATTTTTGATTGATTGGAGCATAGATGCATACATATTTGCTGTTCCTGGTTTGAACTTGTTTAACTTATTTATGACTTGTGCATTTGCATCATTTTTGAATAATACACTTGTGCCAATTGTATGCATGAGTGGATATTAACTTATTAGGAACATGGTTAAATCTGTCGCTAGAAAACTTGAATGAGCTGGGCTTGATCCTCTACTGAACAAGCTTTTGAGCATGCGTTCCCAGTAGGTCTTATATTTTGAGTATTTTACCAAGTTCTTGTTTATTGTCATTTTACAACTCTGAGCAGGTTATAATTTCTTGAATCCGTCTTTCTGAGACAGAAAATTAGAACACATTCATTGTTATGCACAAGAATGCAAAAATTTTCTCTGTAATTTGGTTTTACTTTCTCAAATTTAGGCCCCATTGGATTTCAATTCTTTTACCTGATTTAATCTCGAACCATCAAACCTGATAAATCACTTTTGTAGTAAAATGTTTGGTTAGCACTGGAAAATCTATTATTTACTCATCAAACTAATTTATTTCTTAAAAACTTTTTTTTTTTATTGGTCAAATAATCATAATCAATTATGAAATCCAAATGGGACGGAGCCTAAGGATTCAAATGTAATCTTACAGAGAACTTCTATATTCCCAATGGTAAAATGGTTTGGACATTCAACTGTTCTCTTCAACTTGAAGGTGCCCTCAAAACTCTTAGTATTCAGCTTTTGCACATTTTACAACCCCGAATCAGTAATCACCAACCTCGTATTTTAACTTGAACTCGCTAGAAGAAAACATGCCGTTTACACTATTTGATTGTGATCTCAACTAGTTGGAAAACAACCATGACTTTGAAAGAATGAAATAAACAAGAACTATGCAGGTGTAATGACGATCTTCTGTGGGGTGGATTGTTCTGCAGCTTTTTTCTGCTTTCTTGTTGATTTTCTAGTCACACATTTTCACTTTTCGATCGTGTGCTGAAGTCATGCTATTATATTGCTTTAATCCACTATAAAACTTGCTGATGTTTGCTCGGTTTACAGGTACGTTTACCCTATCTAACCTTGGAATGTTTGGTGTTGACCGCTTTGATGCCATCTTACCTCCGGGAACTGTAAGTGTTCAAACTTAAGTTCCAAAGCATTCTTTCCACTAGATTAGTCGACTAGATATTGTAAATTCTCTCTTTAAATGCATTAGAGCATGTTAGTCTAAGCTTATTTGGTGGCATTTTTACAGGGTGCAATAATGGCTGTGGGTGCATCTCAACCCGCTTTGGTTGGTACAAAGGATGGTCGGATTGGCCTGAAAAATCAAATGCAGGTAGATTCTTGGTCATTTTAGTGCTTATAAATTGTGGATCGTGCAGTTCGTATGAATAATAAGTGGGTAGTAAATTGTGTGTTTGACGAAATATGTAGATAAAAAGTATGTTTGATCATCTTAAGTAATAATTTAAGCTTTCGCAACAAAATTTTGCTCTTATTTCTTTTTACTGACCTTCGAATGCAATTCTTCTAGGTAAATGTTACTGCAGATCATCGTGTGATATATGACGCTGATCTGGCAGCTTTCTTGCAAACCTTGGCTAAGATAATCGAGGACCCTAAAGATCTCACTCTTTAGTTTCATATCAACACGAGAGGTCCATGTTTTTGTTAGCTTATTAGCTTTTCTACTAGAGCTCGATGGCATAACCTTGTCGAAGAATTCAGAAGTCATTCTCCTTCGTAAAAAGCTGGAAACTGTTTCTCGAGTTAATACTGTTAAATAGTTGTATTCTCATTCATAGTTGTCTTGATCAAGTGCTTTTTGTTGTTTCATCGGTTCATTATAAAGTTTTGGCTAAATTTGTTCAATCAATTTTATTTCGCTTGGCATGTAGAAGAAACTTGTGACACTGAAATTGAGTCTCTCTTTAAGCTAATTTTCTATCAACTCGACGTAGTTATATTTTTCATTTTCAAACCATCATGTGATGCTTCTTCTTGCTCGTATCAAATGAATCAATATGACAGTAAAAATGATTTGTTTGGTAAGTTAGCTCACGTTTGATTCCTATTATTTTCAAAATACATTTTTTTCTCTCTTCTTTTCAACAACATATTTTTCAATAAAATAATATTATACGCAAATACAAAACTTTTTCTTATTTTTTAACCACACTCTCTCTTTAATCCATCATTCCAAAATGCATTTTTACTATAAAATAGGAAACAAACAGACTCTTAGACTGTACTTGATAGTATTAAGAGCATATTTGGTTAAGCTTAAAAAATGTAAGCTATTTTTTTAAGTAATTTTCCTCCTTTTATCCCCAAACATGTAATTTACTTTTTCATACTTTGAGAGTTAGATAAGTCATTTGTTTCAGACTTTTGCAAATAGCAGAATTATTATTTTTGAGAATTACTTATATACCTATAAGTGAGCTTTTTAAGCTTAGTATAACATGATTTATAGCGTCTTAATAGTCATGTTGGTGTGTTTTATCACATGCAAATTGAGTTTTTTTCCTCAAATATTTGACATGTAAATTCTTCATAAATAGGTAACGACAAGTAGTTGATAAATGTTAAATTTACACTTATTTAAGTGATCAAAAGTGACTTTTGTTAGTATTATTGTGACTTGATACTTATTATTTGTCATTTTTTATTATGTTAGGAGAAAACTCGAGATCGAATCAAGAAGGACGAACTTTGGATAAAATATGCAAATGTTCTCCACTTCAAAAAGTTGAAGGGCTAAAGTGCATAATTTGAAGAATTGGGACATTGGAGGCAAGAAACAAATTTAGTTAAACCTTGCCAAGAATTCGAACTGGTTTTAAAAAGCTGGGAAGAAAACGAGATTGAATATACACTTACAAGGGAGAAAATACACAGACGGAAGACAGCCAAACACGGACGGCAGAAGGCAAATATATATTTTCCAAATTTTGTTCAATTACTGAATTCGAAAATTTGTGCAAGGATTTGGAGAATCAATCACGTTCCGTCAAATTTACCGAAAGATTTACACTATTCAAGGAAGAAAAATGAAGGGAAATTGTTGGGATTTGTGTGACGAAGATCAAAAATAGTTCAGAGTAATTTTATCTTGCTGATTGTAATTAAACCCGGTGATATCTTTTAAACCTTGTTTGTTTAATTCCGACGTCATGAGTGGCCAAGTGTTTTTATGTGAGGATGACGATGCAGTTTAGAGTTTTTAATATTTGTTTAATTCAAAGATTCCGTGCCACTTTAATACGTGTTAATTAATTATTGTGTGTTTAATACTTCAATTGCCTTCGCAACAATTTATTGATTTAGGGATAGTACGGAAACTGAGAGATAATGTATGATTCTAACTCGTGCAATAATTAACATAAGTATTATATGAAATCCGGAGATAATTATAGGCTATGCGACTTGCATTGAATTATTATAGGTTAATGTGTTCATATGTATGCGAATCTACATAAATATATAGTAAATTCGGGCATATGAATATGATCAGTATTGCGCGAGAGAGATCACTAGCTACATTAAATTAATTCGATCATTGACATGTATGAAAGGTGGCAGAATGATACTTGAACTTAAAAAAATTTACTTTATTATTTGTCACAATCCTTACCCTTGCGAAATTTGACAAACGGTGGCCTTTTGTATGAATCTAATAAGATGTCAACAATATCATTTAAAAAGTTTTAGCCATCAATTCGCCTCCTAACGTCTGATCGAGTTTTTTTATGAAATCTTTAATACTGTACAATTTTTATAAATGAATGACGAATAGATTTGAACCCAAATCGATCTCTGCGTGTTGTGACATATGTAACCATCTAATCACAGCTAGCATGCTATAAAATGTGGTCACAAAGTTTTCTGAACAACATTATTTTGTGATAATTATGATAATTTGTCACTCAACTCAATAATACAACTTTGATTGGGACCCACCCAAATTAATGTATCCAATCTTTCACTGTCATAAACAAGACATTTAGTGTAACAAGTTGAACTAAATGTTTAAAACGTAATCAACAACCAAACCTTCCATACTTCCAACCACCCCAATTAATTCTTCTCACCCCAATTTTTACACAAGCCAGACACACAAATTCATGGCCATTGAAGAAGAAGACTTCAGCTTCCCTGCCACCACCGCCGATGCTCAACCACGCTTCGTAGACTCGCCACCCCTTTGGCGCCCCATTTCAGTCCCCCCACCACGTGAAAAACCAGAAAGATTAGTTGACAAAGAAGAAAGCAGAGAAACTTACAACAACAATCAAAGAAAGAACTTTTCTCGCGGTATGAAGATGAAGTGGAGAGAAGAAGACGACGACGTTGGTGACGAGCCTGAGGAAAAAATGGACATGCTGTGGGAGGATTTGAATGAAGAATTCTCAAGAAAACTTGTGGCAGATTCTGGTATGTCTTCATCTGATAGAGATGTACAAATTTCGTGTGTTAAAACCTTGAAGTTGTCGAAACCTAATGGAAATTTGCTTTCTGGCAAAAAACCAAGTATTGTATTGCTTATGAAGATCTTGACAAGAAAGGTTTTTTTTGTACATAATACTCGTAGTTCTATCAAGAACCGGGCATGCTGACATAAACATAATATGTCCATCATGCTTTTCATGCACATTTGAGTTTTTTAATTTCATATTTTCACGAATTAAATTTGTTGAGGATGGTTGAAGGGATTGTATGTATATCATTTTAGCGTTTCAACTTTTTTGTTTGGTTGATAAGTAGAAGAAATGTTTCGAGAGAATGATGAATTCATTTTGTCTACGAACAAGGAAGCTATAAATAATGCAATTATAAATCTCATGGAGGGAAAATTCAGATTTGATCATTCAACTAATCTCGTTCAGGCGGCCAAGAAATCGGGAACTCGGGAAGAGCCAACAACTTATTTCATGAGCACACAACTCATTCATAAGTGTTATATGATCTCACTAGAGCTGTCTAGTCAATAATTTGATAAATGGTTCCTTGGTTTTGCATCATTGTGTCCATCTTAGATAGAGATGTTAATTTGATTCATTGAATCTTTTGAAGGATCAAAGAAAGTGACAACTTGAGTTTGTATATTGTAATAGGTATGGTAGAATAATTTGTTTAATTTGATGATTCCATTTGCCTTTGATTGCTTGAATGCCTTATTATTTGTCTTCACATAAATAAACTTTTCCAAGCTGTAAAGCGTATGCAGACAATTTATGACAAATAGAATTACCAAAAATTGGGGGAACAAATGGAAAAAGATGCCAAATACTATATGAATCTAAAAATAGCAAAATAGTTGCAGAGGTTCGCAACCTTTCACGCAAGGAGCTTTTAAGTCCCCAACTTACCAAAACATAGCAATCATGTCCCCGACGTTTAATATTTTTAGCCGCAAGGTCCTAGACGAAACCCATCCAATTAACACAATTATCTCATGTTCTATCAGAATCAAGTAGAATACTTCCAAGTCGAGAACTACGGCAATTTTTTTTTTTCAACCAAATATAAAGATCAGAAAAAAATCAACCCAATTATAAGTAACTGTAACAAGAAGTAGAGAAGGATGCCAATTCATGGGCCGCTTTCCTTTTGAATTTTACTCAAGTTCGTAGATAATCAATAAAATTGAACTTTTCTTTGGAGGTATATCACATAAATCCATAAATGTCTAGTACAGAAAGTGAATGACCAACCAAAATATATCAATCTGAGAACAAAATGGCACCCAAAATTCTAAAAAAATACAAAGTGGAATTGAATTATCATTATTGAATATCTGGTATAAAAATATTGGGTGCTTCATTTTTCTATTTTCAATATGATATTGGAGATTAAAATGAACATAGGCTCTATGAATTTACTATCCCTTTTCCCCTTTCAAGTAGAATGAGGAGCCACCAAAACTGAACTTGTTTTTCTTGTTTTCATGTCAATCAAAGCAGTATGCATCTATCATTCTTCATGGTAATTTGGCAATTTACATTCATTGTGTGATGTCAGAATCACCACTATGCAACTTCACAAACCACTTGGAAAGAAACGGTTTACCCGTGGTGATTCATTTTGTACAAAAAAATGAATCGATTTCTCAGATATGGCTCAACGTCGTCTTGAAACTATGCCGTTTCATGTATGGTGATATTCCTTTTCTCCTCGGATCTGTGATGGAACAACTTCGCAATCTTTCGCCTCTCGCAGTCCTGTGTTACATGTGAACTGGCTTTAGACTGACAATACCAAGGAAAAAAAAAAAAAAAGAAGCTAAAATTTCATTATACTATCCCATCTTGTCTAGGACCCCATCCCAAACATGCACTAAAGTGCACAAAGAAACCCAGAAGGTTGGTCAACTTTGCCTTACAGGTTTTGCTCGTTCAGAGTTAAGATGCTCACCTTGAACATATTGAGATAAAAGGGTTTCTCGGGGTTCATCCTTCTCAACTTGTGATACGTATGGGCAAAACTTAGCTGGTCACGAGGAGTGAACCGTTCGACTTCGTTAAACCAAAGGCAAGAGAACAAGTTTGACATAGGTGTGTGGGCCCTAACGATAAAAGACCCTTCAGGTACATCTGTTAGAAAAACAAGACATTATACACAGACAGATTATGTTGAGAGAAGAATTCAAACAAAATGAAAATGAAAAATCATACTGCTGGGAAGAAGCTTGTTCGGATCCGATGCATTGAATTTTGTCATCCCATCGTTTTGATAGAAGGCAAATTGTTCGTCTATAACAGTATGGTTGTACTTGTTAAGCTTCTTATTTTGGGCAACCTCTTCCCACAAACAATGGCGGTCATAGTGATTGGATATAGCATATTCATAACCTTTCCTCCACAGGAAATATTCCAAGATAAGCATCGGATCGAGTTGGAGACGAAGTTTGCTATCCAACCAAATTGAGTACCTGAAATAATTTCCAGAAGCAAAAGGCTAAAGTAAAACACAAAGAGAACATTTAGATAAGCAATTTTTTAGAAAAAGAAAAGAAAATCTTAACTTCAAAAATTAATTATTTGAGTAGTAAAGCAAAATATAATTTTATTGTTGTGTGGCTCACTCCATACTGTTAAAAAGGAATATCGAGTCGAGAATTTCATGATTAATCTTCTTCTATCTTCAGAATCATCTTGCCAGTGTATTGCAGAACTCAATACTCCCTCCATGATTGAAATATTTTGTTTGACCATCAAAATCAAATGATTTTTTTTTTTTTTTGATAACCGTGGATGTCCGGGCCAGCCTGCGCGCACCTCGACTAATCCCACGGGGCCCTGAAGTTTACGGCCGGATACTCACCTCAGTGGCCCTAAGGAGACTCGAACTGGTGATCACTGGGGAGCAAACCCAAGGCCTAACCAATTGAGCAACCCCTTGAGGTTAAAATCAAATGATTATTAATCGGCGTACACTTTCTTATATATTCATCTAATATTCCAACAAGGGTTGTTAGTTTGGCACATGTTGAGGTGGGTAGACAAATTCCCAGAATCAAAATAATGTGAGTATTGTATTGAATTTTATCAGGTTTTCCATTAAATAACAGATCCGGCACATCTAAATGAATTTTTGAAATAATTTTATTCTTCTTTCATGGACTAGAAATTCAGATCTATTATCATCGACCAAAAATAGAAAGTAGTATAAACAAGATGAGCCCAAACATGGAACCATTACATAAATGAAAAGCCTATAATTTTACCTGGCTGAAGGAAAAAGACGGTGTGGCAAAAATTTTGGTATCTTCCCAACTCTCCGCATGTCAGTGTAAGGAAGATTCTTCACAACCACAATCTTCCACAACCCAATAAAGCCCATTCTGTCTGGCATTTGACCTTCTGAAGAAAGCATATGTAAAGTAACTTCATCCACAAACATTACAAAACACACATTTTTCCTTGACAACCGAGAGACCTGAATGATTAGGAAAAAAAAAAAAGGAAAAAGGTTAGATCAGAAGAATTGACCAGTTCATTGAATGCTACAAGTTCAACTTCACAAACTGGTATCTTAGAAACACTAACACAGATAGGGATGTAGTGCTGTATTGTGATTTGAAAGAGGAAAGTGAGCCACATGATTTAGTTGATGAGATGATAACGAGGATGCCAGGCATATACACAAGCAAAGCAGAAGAAGAAGAAGAAAAAAAAGACAACAGTAAGATTTCACTAAACAAGCTTTTACTTATTCTAATTAATGGAAAACCAACAAAACGCAACGTGTTAAACAAATCCCTTAGAAGCCAAGTGATCTGCTATTGAAGAATGTTTTCCCATATATTTTTTCCATTTCAAAAGTTCAAAAAAAAAAGGATAAAAAAGAAAGAAAAGAAGAAACAGATTTAGCCCCTGTTTGGCACCCATTTTCTATAACTCATCTTTCACACACTCATTTCTACCACACATTTCATGAGACTCACAACTTTTATCAACTTTTCAACCACACATTTCATCAACTTTTGTCAAAATTTACTGACAATCTGATTTTTAGCTAAACCAGACAAGGGCTTATAGAACACTTCACAATTGTTCAGATTGATTATATCAAACCCATAAAGAGACATCCCACTCTTTGTTAGTGTTTATCATTGTGTATATTTCGTTTTATTTTGCCCTTCTTGACATTTCCAGTATCACAGATGAAGACAAGGAAGTTTTACTATCTTGTGATGCAACAATGTTTAAACATTTTGCTTCAACCTTGCTAAAGTTATTCTATCCATACAAATCCAAATATTTTTCATGTTTCCCTTTTTGTAAACCAAAGTTTCACAAGTTTGCACTCCTACAGGGAATCCAATAAACAACTTAATAAAGAACAACAAAGTGGAAAGGGGTAAAGTACCGTTTTGCCCATTGGTGATCTCAAGCGATCCGAATTCCCAAAAATACAAGACATCACAGCAATGTGACAACTACTAATGTATTTTGCATCATCTTCAGCCAAGTCGAATCCTGTACTTGGAGACCCTTTTGGACCTCTCACAAAGCCACAGTTTATTTTCTGATCATGGGCAATAAATGATCCTTCCCTTTCTTTGAGTCTCTGATGTCCAGCGAATTTGGGTATCCATCTTTCATCTTCAATGGGCTTCTCTTCTGTTTCTGTATATCGTAGAGAGAATCTTGCAAATTTTCTACTTTCTAAAGGTTCTACAAGCAGTGAAGAGGAATTCAACATTTTCATCTCACAGGAACCTGGAATTTTGGAGTTGATATTCCGATCAATAATAAATTTAGTAAAAGAGGGTGAAAACTCATCTAGTTATTTCAAACATTTAATATGCTAAGCATCATAATCTTCAATTTTATTTTGCTTACATTTCAATAAATTCATTTTAACCATTCCAACTAACCTTTCTATTAATTGATATTTCTCATGATGTACATTAGTTGAATGAATCTTGCAATGCCAACCCACTAGTCATTTTAGTAATATAGTTGAAATAATGTAAACCATTCATTAATTACTCCAAGTAGTCAAGTACTCAGTACTGAAAATATCTATAAATATTTCATTTTTCATCCTTGAAAAGCTAACCTAACTCTATACTATATTTTTAGTAATTTTTATTTGTATTCCGTTAATCTTTGTACATTGCACGTCCTTTAGGAATAAGGAGATTATCAAGGACCCTGTAGATATACATGTTGTTCCAAAAGGTAATTGTTTTAAATATATGGGTTCAATTATTATTTATTAACAAGGGAGAAGGAACTGAAAATGATGTAATGTATGGGATTACAGTGATGAGATGAAAAGCAGAAATGCTACAGGAAATCTGTGCAAGAGCAAAATTCCTTTCAAGGTTAAAATGTAAATTCTACACGACAATAATTAGACTTTCAATGCTTTATAATACTAAGAGTTAAGCTGTTAAAGGGCAAAGTTTCATAAGATGAACATAGCAGAATGCAGGATATTAAGACAGATGTAGACCTAAAGAGATTCATGTTCATAAAAGTGATTAGATTTAAATAGAACAAGTGAAAAGACGGAGAGATAGACAGAAACATGGCTTGTAATGGTCACTAAGGATCTATCATGGATCTCCAAGTAAATATAGCAATCAATAGAACAGAGCAGCTGAAAAGGATATATGTAGCTGTTATTAGGTATAACGCTCTCTTTGTTATGCATGCTGGTTTTTAATATCGCAGAACATATTTCAAAGTTATGGTATAAATGAGAAACTTCATAAAACCGAATAAGTGACATGCAATGTCAAATATAGTATCATCAGAGTTCATTATATAATTCACACAATACTGACTAATGAAGTAACAAAAATAGGCAACTTGTTATTGCAAGTAACTCCTACAATTACCGGAAAATGATTACCAGAGGTTCTTCGACGTTTTGGCTTCCCTTTGGAACCTGAGCGCCTTTCAGGAGTTGCTCTTCGAACTGATTGACCATCAAGAAAACTGACATGTCTGGAATTGACATTGATTTTGGAATGCTGGGAGATTGAAAGTGAATCCTCATTGGACAAATCAAAGGAAACTTTATCATCCTCCTCAATATTTTTCTGGTTTTTGTTTCTTGCATCTTGCAGATGAGAAGATTCTTCGCCATCAATGCTGTGGGATTCAAGGGCACCAGAATGCTCCTCGTCATCATGTCCAACATCATCATCGTCTTCGATTTGGTCATCCTGTAGATCAATACCATCATCATATTCATCATCAGCAGATCCATGCTTTCTCCGATCAGCGTCACCTGATTGCTGATTTTTATTGCTATGTACATGTTTTGACTGTTCACTGCTTTTTAAAGAAGCCTCATATTCAGCTTCATACATTTTCAGTTCATCACGCCCGGCCTCATTGTATAAACCATTTCTTCTGTTATCCAAAGCTTTATGAGAACCAGAAGTAGAAGTCTTCTTATCCCTAATTCTGATTGCAGCGTGAATCTTATTTGTGGAACCATCCCGGCCTCGCTCCAATTCCTCTTCACTGTAATCTACATCTCTTCTTCTGTCATCCTTGTCCCAATACCTTGAATCCCGGCCATGCAAAACAGATCCATGTCCAAACTTGAGTTCTTTGGATTTTTGTGTCCGGGTCACATTCATGAGAAAATCAGTATCATTTTCTATGTCATCGTCTTGAGATCTATACCAGTTCGTTTCTGCTCCTATCATGAAAAGATCAAGTAAATGCCATATTATATATTACCAACTAATGTGGACCAGTAAAATTCTAATACTTTGATTGAATGCAGATATTAGGACATCAGCAATGAATTTGAAATATTTCCATTTCAATTTGAATTCATTTTTCTTGAACTCCAATCTTGAGGCCTAGTTCAATATTAACAAACACAAGGAGAACAAACTACGAAAACCCAACAGTAACCCAAACTTGATCAACTGTATTGGAATACTAAGCACTAATAGACAAATATGCCAGAAAGCAGCTTTAATTGAGTTTATACCTACTTAGTTTATAACCACATATTTTACTGAATTTCCAAACTACTAGTCATTTCCATTATATGAAGTCTTATGCATCTCCAGATGCATCACAATTTTCAAACCTTGACCTATGTCAATATCACAACAATTATTGGAGTTAAATACTACTACATGAACGTTCTCTTTTGCAGCTGAAATTTCTTTAGAACAAGGAGTAAAGCAGAAACAAGCATTTCGAAGCACCAGCTACACCATATTTTGAATTCATAAATGCACGGAAGCATTAGATCCGCCCCTTCTCAAAATTTGAATTTTCATAAATTTCAACTTTCTGCTACTAAAAGTGTAAATACTTTTCCACGCAAAAATACAATCTCGCATCAAAAACAACACACTAGTAATCACAGTAGACATAACAGTTTGATCAGTGCTAATTATCAATCTAATAACCACTTACAATTTCGTTGTTTCCTTTCCTTTCCAGAAACTTGCATTAAGTAACAAATCCATAGTATGTTAAACTTAACTAAATTCACCCACAGTGAAAACTCAATCTATATAATTAATCAAAATCGCTCTCATACTATCCAATAGATCACGATGTGTACCTTTACTTTGCAATGCAAAATAGGAAAAAGCCGAAACGGAGAGAATGAAGGCGAGTATCACGATGCAGCATCCGATCGAGATCTTGTAACTGTGTGGCTCTTTGAATCGACGGCGGTGGTGGTACGACACTGAGGAAGTGGTTCCGCCACCGCGCATGCCGATCGAGAGGTGATCTCCGCCATTTCGCATGCCGCCATTGCTATTGAAGAAACCTCCGGATTGCCTGTACTGAGCCATTCGTGCATTATGAGGTATAGTAACAGAGTCCGTATGTATAGTTGTGAGATGTGGGTTTAGGAGGGTAGAATGGGGATCAAAAAGTTGAACAGAGTTTGCCGGAGAGAATTGGAGGAGACGTGGTAGCGGTGGAAGGGGGAGACGGAGGCGGGTTCTGTTTTCTGGATTTTAGATGATATGAAATTACTAAAACACCCCTGGCCAGTGACATCAAATCTACTGCCTTAAGAGCGAGTCGGTCCCCGATATTTCATTACAGATTGACAATCGCTTCTTACGGTTGTTTAATAGATTTTTTTTTCTTTTTTTAAAATAAAATTCGTGAAAATTGATTTTTTGGAAAAATGTGATTTAAAAGTTAGGCTTTCACATTTAAAATTATTTTATTGGAAATTGTATTGTTAAAAATTAGTTTTAAAAAACTTGCACCGAATAAGGAGTTAATGATAAAAATAGTTTTTGTCAAGTCTTCGTGTGAATCTCACATTTCACCTTTGTGAAGATTTTGCTTTTCAATATACCTTATTTGTTAAATTGTAGAGTTTAATTATGGATTATTAACACAAAATGTTCATGCGTATGAAGTTTATTGTGCAAAACGTCACAATGTCGCATTTTTTTTGCCTTTTTACCCATATTACACATTTTATTGCGAAAATTATAATAACATGTTTGAGTCTCATTCTTTTGCCAAAATACATTTTAGAACACTGATTTGATAGAGGATGTGGTTAAAAAATAAGGAAAATTTTTGAATTTGCGTATAATATTATTTTATTGAAAAATGTGTAGTTGAAAATAAGAGAGTGAAAAATGTATTTTGCAATTAATATAGATCAAACAATCTCTAAATAAAAAGTTGTGAAATGACGAATATACTATTTTATTTAAATAAGAAAAGAAAGAAAGAAAACAAAAGAAAAGAAAAATAAATAACTAATTGTAATTATACTCCTAATTTTTTTTTCAAAAATACAATCAAATTCCAAATAAATTATTAAAAATCAAAAACAAGAAAAAGAAAATCATCTTCTCCTTCTTCCTCATCCTCATCACGTCCCCCTCCCCATCCTTACCCTTAAACCTCGGATTAAAGCAAAAATCATTGCCACCTACCACCATTTTGTACTCCCAACCACATATTCCTTTCAAAATTATCAAACACTAGCACTGCTTATACCCACACGTTAAGTACATTTCCATTCTTCACTAAAAATTGTGAACTAAAAAAATGTCAATAGCAAATGTTGCAGGTGCCTCCTTTTCCTGCTCTACTGCCTTCACCCGAAACCCATCTTCCAAATCGAATTCAAACTCAATGGTTCCTCAATATCGGGTATGGTTTTGCTATGTTTTATGTCTATTAATTTGTTTATGTTGGAATTAGGTGTGACCCGAATTCTTTATTGAAGATAATTGAGAATTCTAATTAAAGTACACATTAAGAATAATTATATTTGACATGCTTTTGGAATCATATTCAAGTTTATTTGGTGAATTCTAATTGAAATTCCACCAGGAGTAGAAATATCTATTTAACTTGAAGAGGACATTGAGATGAAGAAAATTAAGATTTTGAAATAGAGGATCCGAAAGTGAGCGTTGCGGCGCCAAGGCGATTTCGCCCGGCGCTGCAGCTCCGCCCAACTTGTTTCGCTCTTACACAATTTTTTCTGTTCTACTTCATTTTTGACATTCTACTTCAACTACAACTCTATTATAAAAGTTTGGAAGTCCCCTTTTTGTTCCTTATATATAGTTGGCTTTTCATTATGACTTAGTAAGAAGTTAGAAGTATCGTAAACACATAATCTTTATATTATTTCTCTATATTATAATAAAATTTCAATTTTTTTTGCAAAATTACATTGTTCATGTATTCTTGTGATCAATTAATTCATATTATGGCTTAAACTCTTATTTTCTCCAACAAAGTGGTATTAGATTTGTTAATTATATTGGGCTGCCTCACTATTCTTTGGGTTGGGCCTTATTTGCTGTTTGGACTGTTAAGTGAAATGAGTTGTGGCCTCGTGAACTAATGTTATCAGCTGTACACGTGGTCGATACTCTGCCCTTAGATGCTAACTATTCATATTACTTGGTTGACTTGGCTTTTGGGAGTCTGGCATTCGAGAGTCTTCTATTCTCTCTTCGTCTCTCTGTTTCCCTTGTTCTCTCTGAGTGAAGTTTAGGGTTTCATGGTTTTGTAATCGTAATCGATCTTAGTGATTACTTCAATCCTGTACTTTGTGAAGTCTGCATATGGTGTATAGATTAGGGGTTGATTCTTTGTGATTACGGTTTTGTATTTTTTAGGCGAGATTAAACTTGAAGAAATCTTTGGTTTCTTCAGACATTTGTACTAATTTTTGTTCTATACTTAGTGCATCTAGAGCTATATCATTTGTGGATGCTCAATGGGTGATTAGGTCTTTGTAACTGAACATCTGGACCTTACAGGGTGAAAACTCTTGTGTTTAGTGTTCTTTTATGATTCTGCATATTATTTTGTGGTTTGTGAACTTTGATCCTTTAGTGTTGTTAGTTTAGGGCCCTACAAGTGGTATCAGAGCCTTGTCTCTGTGTTAGGGTGTGATAGGGTTTTCCGTTCTGAGTTTCTTGGTGTAGATCTGAAGTTCTTGGGATAGACGAACAGTTCTTTGTGAGAGAAACTAATTTTTTCTTTTTCACTTGTCTTAACTCGCTGTAAATTCTGGTTAACCCTATGTTTGTACTGAGTCCTGGTTATTTTTGCTTTTGACTCGTACTGAGTCTGGCGAGTTGGAGCAACTCATTCCGATTCCTGGTTGAGTCTGTGACTCACTGCTGAGTTCTACTGAGTCTTTATAACTCGCTGCTTTCTTGCATTCATTCTGGACTCCTTGATGTGATTCTGGTATTCTCTTCATGATCTCTTCATTCTGAAACATTGAGGTTTCAGATTCTGGTACCGTTTCTAAAACCCCTCTTTACTTTTGATAGCATTGTTAAGTTCTTGAAACTGGTTATTAAGGTAAGCAATTCTCCATTACTTTCCTTTGTCCAAGACCTCCTGTGAGGGTCTGGGAATCTGAGGGAGCAGTGGGTTCAATGGTTGCCACCCCTTAAACCTCTTTCAAAACTGTAACTATATTATTCTGAATTGTGATTACTTGTTCTGTGAATTGCATTAATAAGCATATTATCTGTCATCATGTCTACTGCACATAAGTTTGAACTTGAGACATGGAATGGTACTGGAGACTTCAGTCTCTGGCACCAGAAGATGAAGGCTCTTTTACTTCAACAGAGGTGTACTGCAGCCCTTGATGGTCGATGGGCTGCAGAGACTAGTGCCTATAAGAGGCAAGAATTAGATGATATTGCATGGAGTTCAATTTTCTTGCATTTGTCTAATAATGTGATTAGGAAAGTTGGTGAAACTAATTCTGCTCAGGCCTTATGGAATAAGCTAAAATCACTTTATCTGACTAAGACTATGCCTAATAAATGTTATCTCCTTAGGCTGTTCTATAACTTTAGATTTGATCCCTCCTCTGATTTGGAAGAAAACATTGACAGATTCACAAAACTAATTCAGGATTTAGAAATTGTGATGAAACACTTTCTGATGATTAACAAGTTGTTGCACTTCTAAACTCTCTTAGTGATAAATAAAAAGACATCAGAACTGCTTTAGAATATGGGGGGCGGGATCTCACTGTTGATATATAATTTCAGCCCTAAGAAATAAAGAACTTGAGCTGAAAGCTGAATCTAAAGATTCCAAGTATGGGGAAGGGTTGCATATAAAGGAAAAATGGAATCATAATAAGAAGCAACCTACATACAGTTTCAATCCTCATAAGAAAGATAAATCTCAGAACTTCAAATTCAAAGAGAAGAATAAAAGTCATATGAAATCCAAGAATCAGATCAGAAAATGTTACTACTGTGGAAAATCAGGTCATCTAATCAAAGACTATTTCAAGAAAATATCTGATATGAAAGATAAGAATAACTTGGAATGTTCTACAGCCTTGGTCTGTAAGAATGAACCTGACATTCACTGAAAGAGATAAAAAAGAATGGGTCATTAATTCTGGCTGTACTTTTCATATGTGTCCCAATAAGGAATGTTTCTCTAAATTTGTTAAACTTAATGAAAGATAGATTCAAATGGGAAATGACATGAGTTGTCAAATAAAGGGAATTGGAAAGATCAAACTATTGATCTACATCCTTGAACTTGAAAAGTACATATATGTTCCTGAACTTAAAAGGAATTTTGATTTCTTTGGGTCAATTAGATGATAAATACAATATCATGATTCACAAAGGTCTTTTAAGACTCAAACAAGGAAGTAAAACTGTTCTATCCTCTCTGAAATTAAATGGGATCTACACTGTCTCTGCTGATCTCGTGGTTTATCACTGTATTGCAGCCTTAAACATTGAGTCTAACAAGTCTTTAATTTGGCATCAAAGACTTGGTCACATTTCTGAAAAGGGACTTACCATTTTGAATAATCTTGGTTGTTTTGGTAAAGACAAACTCAATAAGTTAGACTTTCGTGAAAATTGTGTTTTTGGAAAATAGAAAAGATTGCCTTTCAAAACTGGAACACATAAATTCACTTCAATTTTGGATTATCTACATGCTGACCTTTGGGGTCCAGCATCTGTAAATAATCTAAGTGGATTTATGTTCTACTTACTTATAGTTGATGATATTTCAAGGAAAATATGAACCTTTCTGTTAAAACATAAATCAGACACTTTAAGACTTTTAAACAATTGAAACTTTTGATTGAAAACCAGACCAACTTGAAAATCAAAGCACTAATGACTGATAATGGTCTTGAGTTTGTAACTCGGAATTTGATTCATTTTGTAAAGAATCTGGAATCCTAAGACATAGAACTGTAACATACACACCTCAGCAAAATGGAGTTGTTGAGAGAATTAATAGATATCTTCTAGAAAAAGTGAGATGTATGCTTTACAGTTCTGGTCTTCCTACGTTCTTTTGGGGAGAAGCCCGAAAAACTGCAACCTATCTTATAAATAGGAGTCCTTCTAGTGCCATTGATTTTCAAGTTCCTGAAAAATTATGGTCTGGAAAAATACCTGACTATAGTAGACTAAAAGTTTTTTGCTGCACTGCTTATTCACACCAAAGTGAAGGTAAGCTTGAACCAAGATCCCTAAAATGTGTTTTTTTTGGGATATGGGGAAGATGTTAAAGGGTATAGACTGTGGGAAATGCCAAAATGATTACAAGGTGATTGTTAGTAGAAATGCCATTTTTAATGAAGATGACATGCCTTGTAATGAATCATCTAATCTTAAAGCTTTTGGAACTACATCTGTTAAGGAAACTGTCTTGGAAAATCAATCTGAAAATGTTGTTATTCAAGATGATTTTATGGAGGTGGAGTCTACTCAAACTGAACTTCATCCTGATCCAACTGAATCTGAAAATGAGATTGAATCTTCTGAAACTGCACTTACTGATTATCAGCTTATCAGAGACAGAGAAATGAGAGTTATAAGACCTTCAACCAGATTCAATAATGATGAATTTGTTACCTTATTTTCTGCTCTTGACTCTGTGAATTCAAAACATGTTTCTTTTGATGATGCTATGAACTGTTCTGATTCTAAATTCTGGAAAGAGGCTATGAATGAAGAAATGGATTCCCTTATTAAAAATGGAACCTGGATTTTGGTTTACAGACCTAAAAATCAAAAGGTTGTTGATTGTAAGTGGATTTATAAGATAAAACAAGGAGATTCCAATTCTGAAAATAAGAGGTACAAAGCCAGATTAGTTGTTAAGGGGTTTACTAAAAAAGAATGAGTTGACTATAATGAGATTTTCTCACCTGTGGCTAAGTATACTTCTATCAGAATTCTGTTAGCTCTTACTGCTCATTTTTTATTGGAATTGGATCAACTTGACGTTAAGACAACTTTTATAAATGGAGACTTGAATGAGATTATATATATGAATTAACATATGGGATTTGAAGAAAAATCCAAAACTGAAAAGGTGTGTTTACTGAAAAAATCTCTGTATGGGCTGAAACAAGCCCCCAGGCAATGGTATATCAAATTTAATACATTTGTTTAGAAATTGGGCTTTGTAAGAAGCAATTATGATTCCCGTTTCTTCTTCAAAGGGTCAGGTGGACCTGAATCCATTTATTTGCTCCTATATGTGGATGATATGTTACTTTCTTGTCATGATAGATCTGAAATTGATTCTGTTAAGTCTAAATTGAAATATGAATTTGAAATAAAAGACTTGGGACAAGCTAAAAGAATACTTGAAATGAAAATAGAAAGGGATATGAATAATTACATCTTGTCATTGAAACAAAGTTCTTATGTTAAGAAAATACTTGAAACTTTTTCTATACTTGAGTGTAAACCTGTGACTTTATCCATTGCTAATCATTTTAAACTAACTAGTGAACAATCACCTAAAATAGAAAATGAATTTAGTAGAATGAAAAATATTCCATATGCTAACACAATAGGTTCAATTATGTATCTCATGATTTGCACAGGACCTAACCTAACTCATGGAATTAGTGTCTTAAGCAGATTTATGGCCAATCCAGGTGAAACTCATTGGCTGGCTGTAAAGTGGATGTTAAGATACTTAAAGGGTTCATCTGATTTAGGTTTAAAATTTAAAAGGAGTAAGGAAGGAATAAAGTTAAAAGGTTATACTGATTTTGATTTTGCTGATGACTTAGATAAAAGAAGATCCATATCTTCATATATTTTCACTTTGTGTGATGGTTGCATTAGTTGGAAGTCACAGTTACAAAAATTAGTTGTCTTATCCTCAACTGAAGTTGAATATATTGCTCCATGTGATGCCGTGAAAGAAAGTATGTGGCTAATTGGCTTGTTAAATGAAATTAGTTTTGCTGATGATTCTGTTAAGATATATACTGATAACCAAAGTGCTATTCATCTTAGTAAAAACCCTATTTATCATGATAGGACAAAACATATAGATATTAAGTTTCATTTTATAAGAAACATGACTGAAAAGGGTTTGATCAGTTTAGTTAAAATCCTAACAGAATACAATCATTCAGATTTGGGGGCTAAGGTACTACCTTTAAATAAATTCAGAAATTGCTTGAAGATTCTAAATATCACTTGTTGTGATGATTAGAACTTCAAGTAATGCTAATTGAATAAAGTTTGAACTAATTTTTTGTTTTTCTTTTGCAGGTTTTTCAGCAAATGAAGCAAAGTAAGAATAGTAATTCTAGATCCATTAAGTGAACCAAAGTATAGCTCAGCAAGGTGGAGATTGTTAAATATATTGGGCTGCCTCACTATACTTTGGGTTGGACCTTGTTTGCTATTTAGACTGTTAAGTGAAACAGGTTGTGGCCTCATGAACTAATGTTATCAGCTGTACACGTGCCTGATACTGCCCTTGGATGCTAACTGTTCATATTACTTGGTTGACTTAGCTTTTGGGAGTCTGGCATTCGAGAGTCTTCTATTCTCTCTTCGTCTCTCTGTTTCCCTTGTTCTCTCTGAGTGAAGTTTAGAGTTTCATGGTTTTGTAATCCGATCTTAGTGATTACTTCAATCCTGTACTTTGTGAAGTCTGTATATGGTGTATAGATTAGGGGTTGATTTTTTGTGATTACAGTTCTGTATTTTTTAGGCGAGATTAAACTTGAAGAAATCTTTGGTTTCTTCAGACATTTGTACTTATTCTTGTTCTATACTTAGTGGATCTAGAGCTATATTATTTATGGATGCTCAATGGGTGATTAGGTCTTTGTGACTGAACATCCGGACCTTACAGGGTGAAAAGTCTTGTGTTCAGTGTTCTTTTATGATTCTGCATATTATTTTGTGGTTTGTGAACTTCGATCCTTTAGTGTTGTTAGTTTAGGGCCTTACAAGATTAATCTGATATCATCTATATTTTCCACGACAAACTGGTATCAGAGCATTCCAGTTTCTAAGAGTTTACATTAATCTAAGAAAATCATACATTTTCAGGTCTGATGAAAGTCTTGATTCTTGAATGAAATCAGAAAACCAATTTCCGTGGCTTTCAATTCAAGATGTGAAAAGGGTTGCGTTCAATTCTTTGGTTTATGAGAGCAAGAGCTGTGGTGGAAGTGTGAGAAAAAGGGGCTTCAGATTACAACCAGAACTGTTGCTACGAAGAACATTGAGGTTGTATTAAATGTGAGTTTCTAATTCTATTTCGACTTTTAGATACACATTTGTTCATGATTTTGAATGTGATGATAATCACTTGTAATGAGAATTTTTTGATTCAAGGTTGGAGAAATACTAAATTCTGAAAGATTTGACCTTGAAATTTCAAAATCATAGCTAAATAGAGCGTATTTTTTTGAAAACTAATGAATTATTGAACTAAAAATTTAACATGTATATTTTCAGGTATGCCCTATGTGTTCGTGCCATGTTCTATTTGAAAGTCACGCGTCGTTATGCCGTATCTTGTCTCTGTCATAAGGTGTGAAAAATGGCGGGACAGCTGCAAAAGCAGGATCGAAAGTTGGGGAAGAGAATGAAGAAGAAAGCTATGGAGTGGAAGAAGAAAGCGGAAGAGACAACTGGACCTGGTGGCTCTTCTTACATGAATTTGGAAAACGAGTCAATGAGGTTCTTTTACAGAAAAAGTTCGTGAAAATAAGTCACTTGGCGTCGATTTTTGCTTTGATTTAGGGTTTGAGGGTACGGATGGGGGATGAGGAAGAAGATGATGATTTTCTTTTTAATCTTTTTTCTTTTTTTAATAATTTATTTGAGATCCATTTGTACCTTAAAAAAAATTTGGGAGTACAATTGCAAATAATTATTTTTTTTTGTTTTTCTTTTGTTTTATTTAAATGGAATAGTATATTCGTTATTTCATAACTTTTTATTTAGAAATTAAATAAAAATGATGATTCTGCAATAAAAGGTGTAAATATGAATGAAAATGCAAAAAAAATGCAACGTTAGGACATTTTGTACAATGAATTCCATACATAGACGTTTCGTGCTAATGACCCGTTTAATTATTGTCACTGTAACCTTTGTGTTTAGCCCATGTTTGGGTTCCATTTTACCAAGAAATATATTTTGAAATAGTAAAAAATTGGAGAATGTGTAGTTGAAAAATAAGGAAGAGTTTCGAATTTGCATGTAAAATTATTTTATGAGAGAATGCGAGATTGAAAATGATTATTGTAAAAAATGAATTTTGAGAATAATGAGACTCAAATAAGGGCCTAATCTGTGTTTCAATTTTTTGGGAAAATCCTTCCGAGTAGAAAGGAAAGATGTGATGGTGGTGGTTGGGGTTTGGGTTTGGGGATAGGTATATCTAACTTATCCTCAACTAGCCTTAAGTTAGCCCCTTGGTTTTCTTGCTGGCTGGAGGTTTCGAAGGAGTTACGAGCCATATCAGTAGAGATGAATGCTTTTCTTAAAATGAAATTAAAAAAATAAAATAAAATGGAGGAGGGTTCAATAGTATCTCAAAAAGAATTTTCTTTGTCAAACCTTTATGAAAGTCTTGTCCGAAATCTCTCAAGTTTTCTCTCAATGTTGATGGGTCTTTGAGGACCCCACTAGCCCATGCATCTGGGCTCCGTCACATTATTGCAGCCTGCAGGAACAACTCGATCCGATCAGTTGCTACTAAATCCTTGCGATGCACCTCGTGCCCCTTCTGGGTATTACCAATTTGATTCGCTTATTTCATATTTCTGTTAAACCCTTGTGTTTTCCCAACTAGAACTCGAGTCCTCTCATGTGCACTATTTGGTAACATCAACACCAAATGTCAAAAGCAAAGACACAAGTGGAACGTAGAGCAAAGAAGAAAGCTCTTCCCTTTCAACAAGACCAGTTGAACACTTAATGCAAAAGAAAAGCTATTTTATAAGCATGCATAAATATTTGTTCACAAATCAGTCAATAGTTCTCATGATCATTAGTGTTTATTAAAGAAATATGAAATATAAGAAGAGTTGCTAAATTTCCAAGAAAGTAAGAGCCAAGAGGACACGATAACTATATCTCTACACTAATATATCATCTGGAATTTGGAATGGATAAAAAATTCAATCAAATTAACAATAAGCATGTACAATTTTCTAAATCAAATTTCCTCGTACATTTCGTTGCTTTCTTGAATAAAAGTGGAAAGAAATTACCTTGGCCTTCAACAAATCTCTCAAGCATATGCAAAAACAAAAGGTCGAGGTTCGGTTGAAGAGTGGCACCACTGTCAGAGTACGGGTTCAGTCTTTAACAACTCCAATAGCACCAGCTGCTCTGCCAAGCCAGCTTCTCGCTTATAATAAGCTTCGTTAAGAAACTATGCACCCGATCATATAATCGGAATTGATCCAGGGTGCAAATACCGACCCTACAGGGCCAGACATTATTTAATAACTGCAGAGAACCATCCAATGGTCCACTCAAAGGAGAAATTGCAAACTGAACCCATATAAGCTGCACATGAAGGGTCAACCCTACAAGTGGTTACATTGCTCCTTATGAAGCAGATAATGCACCTCAATTTTCATGTCAATCAAGAAATTCTGCATATTCTCAGTTGTGGGGAAATGTGGCACAATGATAGTGACTTGGCTGCTGACTATATTGTTAGTTGAATTCTTTGACCAGTTTGTTGAATAATTGGTGACCGCTACTTCCATTTTACAAAAACGTGTTTTTTTGTATTATGCGACTTTTTTAATAGTTTTAAAAGGCATATGATGTCTCCAAGTGTCAACCCTAACAACCATTACATGGTTGACCTTCTGGTGACTTCTGATATTCTGTTCATTGCCTAGGGTTTGGGTGTTGAATTCATTCATCTCTCTCTGACCCTTGTAGTTATCTCGTCTCTTTCTCTCACTCAAAAAGTAGAAAGTCTTTTTGATTTTTTAGATACTATCAGCTTGATATACATCTTAAGTGATCTGTATATTGTTGAGTATTGTGTTCTTGAGTGAACAGTTGTATAAATTGAAAGGCTTGTTTGATATAATCTTGAGTGATTCATTCTAAGTGCCCAGAAAGTGCATCTTAGACGGTTTCTTTGGTTTCGGTTATAATATAGTGGTTTTTTCGAATGACGAAAGCTCAAAAGGGGGATTATGAACTTCATGTTCTGAACCTCTTGCCTTAGGCCACACATTCTTGTGTTCTTATTTTTTATTACTAGCACTTTAAAGTAATGTGATTTGTTGGTAACGTTGCCTTATAATTTGAACATAGTATTAACAGTGGTATCAGAGAAGTTGACGGTGGTTTTTAGCTCCGATTCGGTAGATCTAAAAGTTTAACACTTGGTTCAGTCGTTCATTATTATTTCTTGAAACCCTAATAAAGGGATCTGGTGAGTTCGTTTCTGTTTTATAGTTTAAAGTACATATTACTTGCTTATACCTTATAGTTCCTTGCAAACGTGTTTAAAACCATTCGATTTAACGCTTTCTTAGCAATTCTTTTGTCCAGAAACCTTTCGAGTTGTCTGGAATATGAGGGTTATCTTAATTTGAGTCAAAGATCTAGATTCTAATTCTCTGCACGTGTTCCTTATTATTGTATATTACATATTGTTATAATTTGGACTTGTTTTGTGATAAAGAACGTTTCTGTAACTGTATTATTTGGAATAATCTACTGTGAAATTACTAAAAAATAGTTTATACAACTTTTCATCCTCTATATTTTTCAAATTAGCATCTTGTGTGTTGATAGCTGAATTACTACAAGTTGTATATACTCTTGAAGTGTTCTGTGTGATCTGCATATATTGTTTCTTCATTCAAATTTCTTGATCATGACTTGTTCAAAATTTGAATTTGAAGTTTTTAATGGTAAAGTAGACTTTAGTCTCTGATGCCAAAAAATGATATCACTTTTACTCCAACAAAAATGTGCTAAGGCCATTGATGAGTCATATCCAACAGATCTTGAAACTAGTAAAGTAACTAAATAAGATGAAACTGCATGGAGTTCCATTTTTCTACATCTGTCTGATAATATGCTTAGGAAGATTGGTGAAATAAAGATCGCTGCTGAATTGTGGAAAAAAAATTTAGAAACTATATATTTGAACAAAACCTTTCTAAATAAAGTGTATCTTTTGAAACAATTTTTTGGCTTTAAACTGGACTCATCTCTTGACCTTAAGGTCAATATTGACATATTCAACATATTATCCCGTGACCTAAGGTTTATCTGCTGAGACGGTTGTTTGGTTTTAAACTGGACACATCTCTTGACCTTGAAACTAACATTGATAGATTCAACAGATTCTCCCGTGACCTAGCCAACTGTGATGAGAAGCCCTCAAAAGATCAGTTGGTTGTGGTCTTATTAAATTCATTTGGTGATAAATATAAAGATGTTAAAAATGCTATTGAATATGGAAGGAAAACTCTAACTACTGATATTATAATTAATGCCTTAAGAAACAAGGAGTTAGAGTTACAATTTGAGAATAAAGAATCTATCAGTGGGGAGAATCCGAGGGTTAAGTCCAAGCTTAATCCCAAGAATGGTAATTTTAATAAGAAATTAGGATACAAGAAAAGGAAAATCTGAAAGATAAAATGAAAACAGAAGGTAAAATATGTTTTTATTGGCAAGAAGAAGATCATTTTAACAAAGACTTCCCTAAGATACTTAATGATAAGAGAAATAAGTCTAAAATTGATGGTGATGCAACTTTAGTCTATAACAATGAGGCTAATATTGATGAAATTCATATTGTTGTAAACTATCAACCTAATTAAGAATGGATTCTTGACTCAGGCTGTACATTTTTAATATATGTCTTAATAGAGAGTGGTTCACTGAGTTTGAAAATGTAAATGGTGGTCAAGTTTTAATGGGGGATCATATGACATGTCAGGTTAAGGGAATATGAACTATCACTTTAAGAGTAAAAGGTAATAAACGACTAGTCTTGGAAAAGACTAGGTATGTTTCCAATTTACAAAGACACCTTATTTCTTTAGGTGTTTTAAAAAACTTACCTAAACTATGATATTATGATTAATAATGGATACATGATTAAAATCTTGAGGGACTCACAATTGATTGTTGAAGCCCCCAAAGGACATGGACTTTACATTTTGCAAACTCAAAACTTTTTTGATTCAAATTCAGCAGAAATCTCCGTTCAACATGACAAATCATAAATATGGCACAAAAAATTAGGTTATATTAGCGGCAAAGGGTTACAGATTTTGAAAAAACAAGCTGATTTTGGAAAAGATAATGTTGAGAAACTCAGTTTTTGTGACCATTACATCCTAGGAAAGCAAAATATATTACTATTTTTACCTAGAATGCATAAATATGTGTCAATACTTGAATACTTGCTTGCTGATCTTTGGGGACCATCTTTTGTGCCAACTCATACTGGTTTTAAATATTTCCTTTTGATCATTGATGATTTCTCTAGGAAAAATTGGAATTTTCTTCTCAAGTCAAAGTCTGGCACTTTCAATGTTTTCAAAGAATGGAAAACTTTGGTTAAAAATCAAACTGACAAAAAGGTTAAGGTGTTAAGAACTGATAAAGGCTTAGAATTTTGCAATTCTAAAATTGATGAGTTGTGCAAATTGTATGGTATATTAAGACACAAAACTGTGACACACACTCCACAACAAAATAGCTTGGCTGAAAGAATGAAAAGAAATATTCTAGGAAAAGTAAGATGCATGCTTTTAAGTTCTGTTCTTCCCAAGTTATTTTAGGGGGAAGCCGCAAAAACTGCTAGTTATCTAATCAATAGAAGTCCTGTTAGTGCTATACACTTTAAAACTCCTGAAGAAATGTGGAATGGAAAACCTGAAGACTTCAGCAACTTGAGAGTTTTTGGATGTACAGCTTTTGCACATCAATCTGAAGGAAAATTAGAACATAGAGCTCTTAAGTGTGTTTTCTTGGGTTATGGTGAAGAAGTGAAAGTGTATAGACTATGGGTAAGGAAGACCAAAGGATATAAGATCATTATATGTAGAAATGTTGTATTTAGTGAAAATGATCTACCTTTATGGAAAAAGGACCCCTAAGTCAGATTGACAATGTAGAAAGAGACTGAAATTAAGGTGGAGCCGTTTAATAATGAATATCAACAACCTAATGTTCAGATTGAAAATGAGAATGTTGAAACTCATAGAAATGAAGGTTCTAAACAATCTGAGGCTGATTTGGAAGCAAATCAACATTTAGATAATTATCAACTTGCTAGAGATAGGCAAAGAAGATAGATAAGACCTTATTTCAAGTTTGATGATGACGTTTCTTTTATGACCTGTCAAAGGTTCACTGAAAATGAACCTGAATCCTTTAAAGAAGCCATAAGTAGTAAAGATTCCATTCATTGATTTGCAGGAATGCAAGATAAAATGGAATCTCTTAAAAGAAATAAAACATGGATTCTGACCAAAAGACCTGAGAGAAAAAAAAAAGGTTGTTGACTATAAATGAGTTTTTAATATCAAAAGGGGAGAACAAAATGAAAATGACATAAGATATAAAGTCAGACATGTGGCAAAAGGTTTTACTCAAAAATAGGGAATAGATTTCAATGAGATATTTTCTCCAGTTGTAAAATTTACAACTGTTAGAGTAATTTTAGCCTTAACCGCATAGTTTAACTGGGAACTGGAACAAATGGACGTAAAAACAGCTTTTTTTAAATGGTAACTTTGATAAAGCAATTTACATAGAACAACCTAAGGGTTTTGAAGTAAACAAAAAGTCTGACTTAGTATGCCTTCTTAAAAAAAAAAATTATATGACTTACAACAAACTCCAAGACTGTGGTACAAGATATTTGATACTTTTATACTTGGACTTGGTTTTAAAATGAGTAATTTTGATACCTATCTTTATTGCAAAGGAATTGGAGGTGAAAATTCACTTTATCAACTCCTTTATGTAGATGACATGCTTTTGACTAATCATGACATAAATGAGTTAGACTTAATAAAAAAAACAAGTAGAAATCTAAATTTGAAATGAAGGATTTAGGTCTTGTTAAAAAAAAATTGGGTATCGAAATTAAAAGAAATAAAAGAGAGGGCACACTAAATTTCAGTCATAAATCTTATGCTTTGAAACTATTGGAAAGGTTTGCTATGTCTAATGTTAAAAGTGTGAGTTTACATTTACCAAATCATTTCAAACTTTCAAATGAACTATGTTCTAAATCTGAAGAAGAGTTCGAGAAAATAGTAAGAGTGCCATACTCTAATGCAGTTGGGCCTGTCATGTACTTAATGGTCTGCTCCAAACCTTATTTAGCATTCTCAACAAGTGTATTAAGTAGATATATGTCCAACTACAAAATATCGTTGCTTTATCTTTTACTGAGGCGGAATATATAGCTGCAACAGATGCTATAAAAGAAGATATCTGGTTAAAAGGACTCTTAAATGAATTTAATTTTATTAAAGATGTTGTTTTATATTTTGATAGCCAATTTGTCATTTGTCTAAGTAGAAATCCTGTTTTATATAATAGATCTAAACATATTGATGTTAAATTTCACTTTATTATATATGTTATTTCAGGAGTTGTGAAAATTGAAAATATTTCTACTTATTTTAACACTGCTGATGTAGTTACTAAGGTGCTGCTTTTAAACAAATTTCAGGATTGTTTAAGTCGGTGGAACATTAACTGATTTGTGTATCATGTAAAAGAGCAAATGTTGTCTTGTCTTGGAGGAACCACTGTAAATGAAATTAGAATCATTGTATCAAGGTGGAGATTGTAGGGAAAGGTGGCACAATGATGGTGACTTAGACGCTAACTAGATTGTTGGATGAATTCTTTGACCGATTTGTTGAATAATTGGTGACCACAGCTTCCATTTTACAAAAACGTGTTTTTTGTATTATGCGACTTTTTAGTGGTTTTAAAAGGCATATGATGTCGCCAAGTGTCAACCCTAACAACCATTGGATGGCTGACCTTCTGATGACTTCTGATATTCCATTCATTGCCTAGTGTTTGGGTGTTGAATTCATTCATTTCTCTTTGACCCTTATAGTTCTCTCATCTCTTTCTCTCACTCAAAAAGCATAAAGGGTTTTTGATCTTTTAGATACTATCAGCTTGATATACATCTTGAGTGATTTGTATATTGTTGAGTGTTGTGTTCTTGAGTGAATGGCTGTATAGATTGAAAGGATTGTTTTATTTAATCTTGCGTGATTCATTCCGAGTGCCCAAAAAGTGTATCTTTGATAGTTTCTTTGGTTCCCCTTATTATATACTACTTTCTTCTAGTGGCGAAAGTTCAACAAGGGATTAGGACCTTTATGTTCTGAACCTCTTGCTTTAGGGAAAAAATTCTTAAGTTCTTATTCTTTATTACAAACACTTCATAGTTCTGTGATTTGTTGGTAAAGTTGTCTAATAATTTGAAATCTTAACATCAATATATTCCTTTGAAATACAGAAATGACATGTTAGGTGGCGTGCATTTGACATGTTCGTTCTACAATCTATCTCGTCTAGTGTTATCCAATAATAGATATCAAACATGCCCTTAACGAAGTTACAGCCACCAGTAATTGCCGCCAATGTTTCATGCACCGATGCGCCTTAGCATAATGTAAGCAAATAATCGATATCCTACAAACATGATCAATAAAATGCCGATGCTCATAGTAGGATGGATATTTCCTCTAATATCTTCCTTGATAAATTTGCAGCCTGCTCTTTCTTGATCCCTAGATGAGCAATCGAGCAATGAGGAAATCGCCTTTCCATCTCCATATTGAACATTGATGAGAAGTCTATATGTATAAAATGTGGTAGAAATGTACTTCATCCATGACATGAAAGATGGTACTTTATGAACATAGTATCCTCCTGTTAGCACGAATGCTAGCATTGTGACAGTTACCAACGTCGAAGCCTGTTTGGCATCCATGATAAGTGCACCAAATGCAAGGCCAAGCCCTTGAGACACGAGAACATAACTTAGCACGACTATTAGTGTCATTAGAAAAGCATTGAGTTCAGGTTTTAGCCCCGTCATCCAATAAACTATGGTGAGGAATAATATAGGCAGGATTAGTTCCATAGGCAGGTCCCCGGTGATTCTGGCCATGAAATATGACGAGAGCTTATACATACCCGAAGCTCGTTCCTTTGCCAAAATTGCTCGTTCTTGAGGAAAGGCAAATGCAGCATTGAAAGACGATAAAACACCCCAGAAGATGGAAATGAAGAAAAGGAGACCGAGACGATCCTGAATATCCGTGTAAGAAGAGTGCCACCACATAAAACCAGCTAAAATTGAGGCTGTAATGACTTGAAACACTCTCAACGAATTGAAGGTCTCATATTTCCTTTCCTTGAGATTTCTTTGTAGGAGAACGTTGAACTCATTGAACCATGTCGAAAAACTATCAATGCAATTGTGTCTAGATTCTTCGAAGGTCACTGTATCTTTCGCATCCGTACTTGTGGCATCAGTGCAATAGGCTTTAACCTTTGGAGCCAGTAAATTATAGTAAGATGATACAAGGGTTTGCCTCACACTAGGCTGCTCTTTCTCACTTGTACCATCAAGTTGGCACACCCCTGCATGTGAAATCATATATCAGCATATTTTCAGAATCAGATTGTATGATAGAAAGACGTAATTTTGACAGCACGATAAGTGTCACTTTCATTAGAAAAAACATAAACTATTTAAACATTTCTTTCTATCTTATGCTTGGCCAAACTAGCTTAAGGAACAATGTCTGATAAATGATGTAACTACCTATTTCTCTCATCAATCGACAACATAAAATGGCCACGTTACGTCCCCAGAAGACATCTACTTCGATTGTTATCAATTGTCTTCTCCAAGTGCTTCTACAAACTTCAACCATTGATCCTTAAACAATCTCAAAAAATTTGCATCGATTACAAGAATCTTTTTTTCAACTGTTCATCGTCCTTATGGTAAAAATCTCTAAATGTAAAGAATATGAATATATTATGGATAAGTAAAGATCCATATAGATTATTATATCGAAAAGAGAATTAAAATTTTATAATAATAGAATGCAGAGGAGGGCTAATTAAAGCTGTCCAATGTTGGAAGTGAGATGGGAATCCACTAAAAATAGTGGTGTTAATGGACCACCACTTCCACTTCCTTTTGTTTCAATAGTTACTAAACCACTTAGTTTACAAATCATGGTACACAAAGATTTCCTAGTACAAAGAAGAAACCAAGAAGCAAATGCAATCGATGCTCAAGAGAAAACAACAAAATTCCATCAAATTTATTCAATAACAAGTTGGTTAACCATATTTGAAAGACAGAAAATAATAATTGGCTTATTAATCCATCAATCATGTCATGACAAAGATCCAACAAAAGCACATTCACTATCTGTTGTTGGTGGAGTTACTCGAATTCTCTACCCCTTAGGTTCATATCAACATTCCGACGTTTCAAAGATAAAAAGATAAAAATTTTAATACCATCCATAAGTAATCGAAGATTGAGTATTTGGTACATATTTTTGCCCTTCCTAAAATTTTCCGTCTCTTCTACGTGAAAATTCCGAATCCATCACTACACACAACCCACTAGTCTTTTCGTTAGATGCTATCCTACGAAGCAACGTCATCACCTCTATCAAATAGAAAAATAAGTGAACAAAATATCAACTTTTATGCCTGCATGGAACTTTTTTATACAAATAAAGAATATTTTAAAAAGTCAAAATGCATTCCACAATGATTTTATATCATTTATTAGCTATAATATTGGCTTATAGACATATCCCACCAATCTATTCTTGAAAATGAAAAGAAAAAGATAAAACTAAACATATATAAACCCTTTGTCAAAGCCTCAATATCCAGTCTTTATGCTCTTTTACTTTATATGGTAGTGGTGTATAGCACAAAATGAAGAGACCTGACAACACTTGTCGCACTTTTACAAGACACACAACCAAGGACGGCTCAAGTAATCAAAACGTATGTCCAGCAAAGGTATGCTTTCATAGTCCCTTCAAATAAGAACATATAAATAGCACAAATGGTCATTCACAACTTTTATTAACTTTTTAATCAATATTTCATCAAATTTTATTTAAAACTTTTATCAAAAATTTTGTCAAACAACCCCTTATTTCATTAGTACTAAAAATCTGTATGGAGGAATTTAAAAGTCGAAGCATGACCTTTATGTAAAGTAATAAAAAATGAAAAAAGTATGGAATTATCAGTTTGTATCTGACAAAGAATGGGGCATAGATTGAGTTTTGAAGATCATTGCACCATTCTCTCCATTTACTTTAAAGTGTCCTAAAATTTATAGATCATGGAGATGGGCACATTTCACAGAACTCCACTCCATTGATAATGGCTTCTCAATGTTAATATGCTTTTCTCAAGGAAAAATACAACATGTCACTTTCTCAATACTTTCACCATAACGAGTCAATTCAATCATACGTCTTTCGTCTATCTATATCTTACTAAATACTCGAGTGTATAATAAAATACAACACGAAATAAAATTTAACCTTTTTCCCTAAACAGTTTTGGGTACCATCCGATGCACCAAACCAAACAAAAAAAAAAGTGTACGTCTTAAAAATCTTTCTTCTGATTTTTACTGCCCACCTCAAATTGAAATTTATTTAATATTTTAAATCTTGAAAGTTCAACTATAGCCATCATATACAATGGTTATTTTTTACTCTGAAAAATTAAAAAAGATGAGACCAAATTGTTTAAAAAATGAATGAAGTAGGAAAATTATTATAATTATTTTCGCCAAAAATTAAAAAACATGAACTCCTTTATAGCATTATATCAAGAAATTCAAAAGAAAAATACATATGGAATATGATAAAACTAGATAAGTCCGATAATTATTTATCCCTAGTCACGTCTCGATGTTGTTAGTAATAGTACCCGTTACACAAATTTGCACCGACAGATTTGAAGTTTGAGGCTCAAAGTTCAATTTGTATATCAACTTTACTTGTGTGAAAATGACCAAATTTGGAACAAGTTGCATAGGCAGACTGATTGAAGCCTTCAAGTTCAAAAGTCTTCAAATTTTCTTCATAAACTCCAAAAAGGAAAGCTGGCTAATTAGATGCACCGATTGGACCAAATTTGCAAGTCTAAAAGTTATTTTGTAAAAAAATAATAATAATAATAATAATAATCGTTAATATGAAAAGTAATTTACAAATAACTTTGACTACTTGTGGATCTTTCTAGATATAAAGGGTCATAAATGAGCCACACTTTAATCCCAAGCATACCCAATTTATCTAAAATAAAGTGACAAAAAACCTTGGAACATTAAATGCTACCTTTACTTTAGCACTTAGGTACTAGAAAAGGTTTAAGTTGGTTGAACTTTAATGTCTAAAGTGGATTGCCAACAATATCATAACAAAGTCAATTCACTCTTCTATCTTCAAACACAAATACCATGTATGATCCAATAAACTAAACATGAACGACAAAATATCTGACTAATAACATATTATGGATTACGTCTTACTTGTATACTCTCTTAACCAATCATGTTTAATTTACCGTAAGCGTGTAGCCAGTACGAGAAAGAATGTGAAATATCACATAATAATTATACTACAATATAAACTCAAGGTGAGATGATGACAAATAAACACGTGCATTGTGATATGGAAGTCAAGATATGTTAGATAACTCGTTCTATAGTAGGGTCGCACTAGCTTGACTAAATGGGGTAGTCGCCCTCGCGGATCATACCCACTAGATCGAGAGGATATGTTATCAAAAACCTAAAAATGCATTAAATCACTAAACATTATTGTTAAAATTAAAGCTCGTATGCCTCACTCCGATTCAGTTCAAGTCTTGCTAAAATGGGCACAAAATATTTTAGCTATGTCTTAACATACGCTAACGTGACAATTTTGACTCGACATGACACGATAACAAAAATATACGTATAGAGACAAAGATTACGTACCATTAGCGAGATCAAGCAGAAAATCAGCAGGATTCATGGCAAAAGACGGCGAAAACCCAACAGACCCAAAATAGTTCATTGCTTCATTCCCTTTACCAAAGTAAATACATCTCCCTTCAGACAAAACCAGCACCAGATCAAACATCTGATAAACCCGGCTCGACGGCTGATGCACAGACGTCACCACAGTCTTGCCCTTCTCCGCTGCCATCGCCGCCAGCGTCTCAACCAACCGGAACGCCGCCGTCGAGTCCAATCCCGAGGTGGGTTCGTCGAGAATCAGCAAACTTGGATTCACCAGCATTTCATGTGCTATGCTAACTCTCTTTCTTTCTCCACCAGAGATTCCTCGTATCAAACTGTTGCCGACAATTGTAGTTTCACATTTAACCATACCCAATTCTCGTATAACAGATTCTGCAATGGAGATTTTGTCTTTTTTGGACATAGAATTCGGCAACCTTAAAAGTGAACAAAAGATGAGAGTTTCTCGAACTGTCAAGTGGGGGAAGAGAACATCATCTTGTGGAACAAAACCGGTTTTTTTAAGGACCGGTTTGGCTAATTTCCGGTCATTAGCAAGAATTTTTCCGGAGAGGCCGTGGCCGTGGTGGAGGCGGCCGGCGAGTGCATTTAGTAGAGTAGATTTGCCGCTGCCGGAGGGGCCAAGTACGGCTAGGATTTGTCCCGGCGCCACCATGCCGGTGATCCCATCTAATATCATGCGTTCTTGATCAATGGTGGCAGTTGGATTCTCCACGTCGGACGATGATGTGGGGCTTCCTGATATTATCCTTCTTATGTTGTAGCCTCTTGAGTTGTTTCTCTCGAGCTTTATCCTATAGCTCACGTCAATGAACTGCACAAATTCAAATATAATCATCAAGAAATTATTAACAAGGTAAATATCGAAACTTCGATCGCTATGAATTTTTTAGAAATTGATAGTCGATTATTGTGATGAGTAACTAGACTAGTTTGTGATGAACTGACAAATATGAGGTGATAAATTTCATAAATTTCACATTCAAGATTCAAAATATGCATTTTCTTTTAATTACCTTGAGGGTTATTGGATAAGAAAAGGACATGATGGATTGCAAATCTCTTGAGGGCTCTTCGTTGAGAGTTTCTGATAGTTGAACTGTATGAAGTCTAATCATATTGTATACTTTTCTCGGCCACAATGTGAGGATATGGAAAAGGAAAACGATGGCCAAGATTTGAGTATTATTGAATTTAAGAGTGCAAGGAGAAGTGTAAGAATGGAGCTAGAGAAGAGAAGTTGTATCTCTTTCTTATTACTCATCCCCCATCCCTATTTATTTAGTTTTGAGCACCAATGGTTATCACGTCATACTAAAAACCCAACATCAAATTTGCTACGTGGCATAAAACCCACAAAGCCAGCCATACTTTTGCTGAACCTTTTTTGGTTCATGAACTATATATATATCTAGGGGGGGCGGTACACGGCGGTCATTCTCCCAACATTTGAAGTACACGGCGGTCATTCTCCCAACATTTTTCAAAATATTTTATAGTTAAAATATGTTGTTGAAAATGAGTTTAAGAAAAAAAAAATAGTTTTAATTGAATGGATATCAAATGAGGGCTATATCATATATACAAATCTTTTAATATATACTATTCATTATTTTTCGTATTAAGTAATACTATTCAGTACCAATGATATCAAGTGTGTAGGTGACAAATGCGTGATATTAAATGATAAATTTACTTAAATGTAATGTACCAAATATGATCACTTAAACTGATGTTTATCACTGTTGATGTTAGATTGCATTATTCTTTCGACTTACATAAAAATTCTGACTCTGCCGTTGACTCTCCCAAAGTCTCCCTCTTAAAGAGAAAGAAGCAATGAGGAAACAACAACTATGGGAAGTGAAATAGGATATTACTGCTATCCTCCATTGAGAAATGAAAAATAACAGCAGGCACCTATAGATACGGATACAGATACAGATATAGATACATGGTTTTCAGTGTATATGGATTAGTTTGGAAAAAGTGAGAGAAAATCAAAGAGGGTTCACCAAGAAAATAAGCAATTTTTTCGAAGGGTGCAGATTCCAGAGGATATACATGTAGGGCTTGTAAAATATCTCCACTTCTCTTTTTCCAATCTAGGGTTACAGCTTTTCTTTGTCGACTGTGACATAATTAAGGATCATATCCATGCATTTTTAAATGTTGTTTCTGTTATAATTTCTATTCTAGGGATGTTCCTAAGTTGAACTTGGACTTTGTTCTTTGACCAATTATGTCACGAAAAATGTGTAGCATTATTTAGTAGAAATTAAAATTAAAATTATATTTTAAACACATATTTTATGAAATTCATAATTTTTAAATAATA
>CAIGRT010136905.1:0-16370 GCA_903798405.1 Fraxinus platypoda
AAAAAAAAAAAAAAAAAGATATAGATATAAGCATAAAAATGAAAGTTGTTAAAAATATTCTTATATTCCTTCCGTTCATCTTTCAAGATCCAAACGTTACGTAGTCTTTAAACATATAAATTACTGTTCAAAAGTTGAAGGAAAACATCCCTCAGATAAAGTCTAGACGACCACTCACTGTATAATCTACTGGGAAAGGAATAAATTTTCTCTGTTTTTTAACACTAAATATAAATCGGACCGAGGAATGAAAAACATGGTGAAAAAATCGATGATTGTTGTGTTAACGGTGCTTTTAGTAGTAGGCACCGNTAACGGTGCTTTTAGTAGTAGGCACCGGTGCCGATTATGTTAGACCTCTGCCTCGTAAAGCTTTGCAGTTTCCATCGAGCCCGAAGCACTCATCCAATCCTCAACAGGTGAAATCCGTTCCGTTTCTTGCTGTTTTTACTTTTGATTTATAAGTGGGTTTTCTTAAAATTGGATTTTCTTGTTGTTTTTGAGCTTTGAATTGATTTTCTGGTTGTGGGATGTCTTTTTTTTTTTTATTATTTGTTGAAATAGAATGGGTTAATTGTTCTTTAAATGAACTATGGGACTATTAGAGTCATTGAACTAGATTTCTTCATACTGTTTAGGTACATCATCATTTACCTGATTTAACTGTGTGATTGCATTGGAGTTGCTCATGGTCAAATTATGAGTTGAATTCTTTTCATGGTATCAAATTCTTCAAAAATATAGAACTTTCTAAGAGATTGTTGACATAAAAGTTACTTAATTTCGGAATAGTTCTGTTGATCTGTTGTTAAAATTGCATAACTGTTGTTTATCTCTCAACACGTTGGCTTACTACTTGAACTGGCAATTGGTTTTCTTGAAATTTGTAGCGTTAATGGCCATTTTCAGGTTCACATCTCGTTGGCTGGAGATAAACACATGCGGATAACGTGGATCACTAGTGATAAATCTTCCCCTTCTATTGTTGAATATGGAACGTCACCCAAAAGCTATAACTTTATGGCTGAAGGAGAGAGTACTAGTTACAGTTACTTTCTGTATAAGTCGGGAAAGATACACCATACTGTCATTGGGCCGCTTGAAGATGACACCGTGTATTTCTATCGATGTGGGGGTAATGGTCCTGAGTTCCAGTTCAAAACCGCACCATCTCAGTTTCCGGTTACTTTTGCTGTGGCTGGCGACTTGGGTCAGACTGGATGGACTAAATCGACTATAGACCACATAGAGCAGTGCAAATATGATGTTTATGTGCTTCCTGGAGACCTCTCTTATGCTGATTACATGCAGCATAAGTGGGACACATTTGGGGAGCTAGTGCAGCCACTTGCAAGTTCAAGACCCTGGATGGTGACACAAGGGAACCACGAGAAGGAGGAGATACCAATCTTAAAGGATGGATTCGTATCTTATAACTCAAGATGGAAGATGCCATTTGAGGAGAGTGGGTCTAGTTCAAATCTGTATTATTCATTTGAAGTTGCAGGAATTCATGTTATCATGCTTGGTTCCTATACTGATTATGACGAGTACTCTGATCAATATAGTTGGCTGAAGGTTAGTTGACACAATATTTTCTTGCCTGAAATTGTACTAATTAAATTTTTTTTTTTTTTATTAATTGAGAAACAAGCATGGCATTTAGGTTTCATAACTTTATACATGACCAGGGGTCGGGAAATTAATCCTTTAGGTATACTTAGGTGATTGAATAATATTGGATGATTTTGTGTCATGGGCTGATTTTTTAACTATCACAACGCAAATTATTTCTCTCTTGCAGTGCCTTCTGCTGCTCCTATCCTAAGACCAGTCTTTCTCTATCTCTAGACTTACTGATTATCGCTAATTTAGTATATAGAGCTTACTACTGAACACCTGAAAGCCTCACGTGCTCCACTTGGTACCAACACTTGTCTATCCTCAATGCTCATTCTCATCAAGGTTCCAACTCCCATGTCGCCCCTGCACAAATATTCCAGATTATCTAGATTGTTTGTTTGGGTTTCCTTTGCTTAGGGTTCATTTCATACATCTCTTATGGGCATATGGCAAATAAATATCCAAGAACTGAAATCTCTTTCCCATTTTCAAATAGATCGGTAGGTTCACTTGACATTGTATGGGCAATCGAACTTCTTTGCCGTGAATAAACATGGTATAGAACTGGATCGTGAAAAGGGTGTAACATTTTGCTATTATTGGAGCATGATTTTTTAAGTTGATCTCGTGCTGACATAACTGAAATTGTAGGCTGATCTTTCAAAGGTGGACCGTGAGAGGACGCCCTGGCTCGTAGTGGTATTCCACGTGCCATGGTATAACAGTAATCATGCTCATCAAGGTGAAGGTGAAGACATGATGGCATCCATGGAACCGTTGCTTTATGCAGCCGGTGTGGATCTTGTGTTTGCTGGTCATGTGCATGCTTATGAGCGCTCGGTAAGCTACACCAGCAATAGCTTCTATTATATTTGATTTATGGGTATTTGACCTTTCAATTCTATTGTGCAACAGAGACGTGTTTATAATGGTAAATCAGATGCCTGCGGACCCGTCCACATAACAATTGGTGATGGAGGAAACCAAGAAGGTTTAGCACACAAGTAAGTTCACTTAGTAGGATTTGTTCATTACAAAGCCAAGCAAGAAAACTATAAACACTTGTATCTGTAACTATAAATTTATTTACAGGTACTTGGAACCCCAACCTGAGTGGTCGATCTTCAGGGAAGCAAGCTTTGGTCATGGCGAGCTCAGGATAGTGAACTCTACTCACGCATCTTGGAGCTGGCATAGGAATGATGACGATGAACCGGTTAGGTCTGATCAAGTCTGGATAACCTCTTTGGTTGGTTCAGGGTGCCTTGCTGAAAGGAGTCGTGAAGTAAGAAACATACTCGTGGAACCTTAAATCGGTCGACTTGGGATTGTCCGCTTTGTGACTGGATGTACTCCTTAGGCGTATGTAAATGCTTGTCCTTTTGTTGGGACGGCCTAGTTTCTTTATGGATCATTAGCGCCAAACTTTTTCACCGGCATGTCTACGTTTGTAATACGGTAACGATACGTGTTACTATCTTATCTGCAATGTTATCCTATTTGGCTACAAGTATTTATTTAGCAGACCAACGTTCTCTTTGACAGCTGATTATCCTTTCCATTATATTAACTTGCAAAATAACTTTCTCAAAGCAAATAAACATTGAAGCAACTAAGCAAAGCAAAGGGAAATTTGGAGTCAGGTGATGTTGAAATTCTGTTCAATAAGCAAAGAGAAACAACCATCTTTATCCATCATCTTTTGTATACAAATCGATTCTATGAGCTTACAGTTCATGAGATGCTCAGTGTTTCAGAGGCTTTGTTCAATCTTTCATCCTTGCTTCGCCTCTGATCGCCAACCATGGATTCGAACACGTCCAAGAGACCATCTAATCCTTCAGAATCTTCCCCTAAAGCCTTCATTGCATATACAACGCTCTCGATTGTGGACAAATATCCAGCCCTCGGCTGATGTCTCACTTCACTATACAAGCTCAATTTATCCAAATCCAACCTTAAATGTGGCAAAAGTTTCAACCATGGGTTCTCACTGTACACTCTCTTTGCCTTGGCCCATGTTCCATCCAACACAATCAAATTCCTCACCTCGAAATCTAATCCCTCAATGCCAACTGAGTTTTCGCTCGGAAATAGAAGCACTGATCCAGGAGGAATTACAGCTTCAAATTCTTCAGTTTCTTGGTACTCATTGCTCCCATCCAATGGCTTTCTTAGAAGCCTTTTTACAACAAACCCTTTTCTTATATCACCAATGGCTACATCAGATGACAATAGAGCATCAAGATTCATTTTTTGTTGCTTGTTTGGGTTCATTGAACAATGATAGAAGGATCTAATAGCTCCATACTTTTCAATAGTAAATTCGATAACAGTTTCTTTGGGTCCTCGAGAAGCTACTATTTCTTTATCAAACACTTCGTCCATTACACCTGATTCTAACTTGGAATGGATGCTTCCACTCGTCATGAAGTCCGAATTTCGCGAGAAAACTGCATTGTTCTCACAAATCTTACGCATTTTCACACCATCAAAACCAACAAAATCGAATCCCAATACGCCATTTCCGGAAATTGAGGCTCCAACACAATCATCCCTCTCTCTTTGACTTGGCATATGCCCCAAAAGAAGGCCGCTTTCTTCCCAATCGACACGATCGATTTTATAACTCGGGTAAAGTAATCTAATAAGGAAACGAGCTTGTAAATTGACATCAGAAACTGAAATCACGTCGACATTTTTAAGCCCCAAAGTTGCGATTCTGGCGGAATTAAGAGGGTGTTTTTTCTCAAGGCTGTGTTGAAAAATGGTAACGGTTACAGAGTTATCAAGCCTCGGAGTCTTGAGCCGCACACAGAGGCAAATACGGGTCGGTTTGGAGCATGATGGACAAGTGGGTCTCTTACTGGCTCCGCATTGAGTAACCATTTGGGGAATTAGGGTTTGGATTCGAGGAAATCTGAGGATTATGTTACGTAATGGATTGAGAAGGGAGTACAATGGCAGGGTTCCGGGTCGTAATCCGATTGGGATCCGAACTTGGATCGACATTAGATCCATTCATTTCACAATGTGGGTTGATCCGATTGACAGAATTCAGAAGCAAGTTGAATAGAAGAATGTCATTAGGAAACCCTAGATGGAGGGAAGTTGATTTAGAAATTGAATACGACATCGTTTGGTATTTAATATTTTATCCTTAACCTAATGAATCTATAGAAATCAGAAAGTAAGGAGTATATATTTCTCTCTTCCTCATTTTCAATTACTATTCCTTTATTTTTTATTACTGTTCCATTTTTTTTATTATACCACGTATTCGCGTTCTCGTATACACCCCTCTCTTCCAAGAAGATTTGTGATAAGTCTACAATTGCAAAATGAGTTCGCCTTGTTACAAAATTTTATACTTTTTCTCGCATTTATTCGAGTAAAAGAACATGTTTAGAAAAAAAACTAAAAGTTACCTTTAAATTTCTTTATTTATTTATTTTTTCTCAGATTTTGTACCATTTTTCTACATTTTAGCTATATATTCTGGAAAAAAAAAAAATCAATTTTAGCAAAAATTTATTTCCAAAAAATTTACATCAAACATGAAAAGTGAAGAAGAAACTAGTGGAGGAGGAACAATTACTTGCAGTGTGGTGCCCACGCAGACCATTTCATAGCCAAATCAATTAGACAGCATTACCCTCCAGAATTTCATTCAAAGTTCCAACCTTTAGCCTAATGACAAGGATAAAGTGGGCATTTTACACTAAAATTTCTGGCCCGATAGCCCCGTAACGGAGTTGGTGACACGAACGTTTGACCAACTTAAACCAAACCACACGCCATTGATGTTGAAAATTTTGCTCTGAAATTCTGCTAAATTTTCGAAAATTTGAATATTTTCAAAGCCCCAGTTGTTGAAAATGCATGATTTTTGCTTTACAATCCCATATGGGCTGATTCTGGTGTGCGGTGGGATCATTGGATATGTCAAGAAAGGCAGCACAGCCTCACTCGCCGGAGGACTTGGCACCGGATTCTTGCTTATACTCGCCGGTTATCTCAGCCTCCAAGCTTTCCACAAACGCAAAAACTCCTATTTGGCCTTGATTATTGAAACTGGTACTGCTTATTTTCTTCAAGCATACTTATGGAAATTATTAATATAGCATTGGGGTAATTTTTTTGTGATTATTTGATGTCTTTTGGAGAATCATGCATTTATCCGTATCCGGTTAAATTATGTGTTTTGGATCTAATTGTAGCAACTATAATTAAGAAATTAAGAAGACAACTATAAAATTTTGTCTGGATCTGGAAAAAATGAATATGGTTTCTGCTAGTATTAAAAAAAATAAAAATGGTTTGATGTCATCTTGTTTCTTCTTGCTATTTATGCAACTGAAATAGCTCACTCTCTCATCTAGATTCTGTGCTTGGTAATATTGGTTGACTGGCGTTTTAACTCGCTTATCTCTGAATTTTGGGTTATCGTTGCACAATGAAAAATAAATTTATAGAACATCAAGAGCATATGTTTTGGCAATGTTTAGTGCTGGATGTAAATTTCACACTAAATTGTATGAAATTTGACACTGAATCTGAAAACTTAAAAAGAGTAGTGTCTCTTCTCATGTCCAACTATTCAAGAAACGACTATTGCTTTGCATCACAGCCTTTTCTTATCCACAGTTAGAGTAGAATCAAAATGGAGGAAGCTCTTCAATTTCCAAATCTCTGGAGTAATTTAGGGCCTATTTGATGTATATTTTTTTAGAACAGATTTTGTGAAAAGTGATAAATTTTTGGAGACCGTGTGGTTAAAAAGTAGGGAAAAATTATGGGTCCTCGTGTAAAATTATTTTATTGGGAGAATGTGTGGTCGAAAATAAGTTTCAAAAGATTTGTACCAAACAAGGCTTAATATCTGAGTTGTATCTACTTCTGTTCTTATGAATTTTACATTGTCTTAAACAGTTTGTGCTGCCATACTGACTTGGGTCATGGCACAGCGTTACATGCAAACTTCAAAGATAATGCCTGCTGGCATTGTTGCTGGGATCAGGTAACTGAAAATGATTAACTAGCCCCTTTGCATCTGGTCTTTTGTGTTCAAACTTGCATTGTAGAGTTTTGGAGTTGGTGCATTCATTCCTTTTGTTCTCTCTCATAATTCATATCGTATAACTTGACGTGTTTAATTTTTTACATACCACATATCATAGCCGTAGTTTCCTTGTTATAGCAAGGCGTAAGTTACTTTTCAAAAAATGAAAAGTGCAATAGAGAAAGTTCACAAAACTTGCAAATTATGACATCTAGATATCACTTCTTAATATTAGAATTTATGTTCTATTTGAGATGTAATAATAAAATACAGAAGCTAGCTTGCATTTCCTTTATGCAGAAAAACCTTTCTGAAATCCTTGAAGAGTTAAATATTTTTGTAAGACGAATGAAGATTTTTATTTTTTAGGGGAAGATTTGGTGCTGCACGTAATTTTATTTTTACCTATTCCAAATTCATAATTACTCTTACTAAAAAATTCTAAATAACTCTAGGACTTTTCCGTTCACCTTGAGGGATATTGAAGATCAATAGATGATTGATCATGCAGATCTGTTAGTAAACATATTTCTATAAATTGTAATTAAGCTTAGCCGAAAGGACATGTAATTAAATTAAGCCTAGGAAACCTATATGTTAAATCTGAAACTTGATAGCATGAAGAAAATGACTAAAATCCACAAGTTCCTGATTGCAAATTGTTGAATTGGTTATTGGTTGGAGAAGTCCATCTTCTGTTGTGGTTTCTATTTTGCTTGAGAATGTTGTGTAAGAAGGTGAAGAGCTTTGTTTTTGAGCTGCATCGCATACTCTGTTTCACGTTGAATGCCCCGTAGTTATTCAGATTGGTTTGCTTACTATCTAATATTGTCTGCAGCGTCCTCATGACCATATTCTATCTGTACAAGATTGTGACTGGTGGCAACCATTTCCCGCCCAAGACTGAGTAATGGCACGTAGCTTCTCTTCCTACACTGATTCTATACTGTTATTTACTGAGAAACAATTACCCAAAACCATGGATTTGTCGATATTGCTGGCTAGGCTTTTTGTTGTGTTCTCTGAGTAGAGTGACTGTATTAATCGAAGAATGTTAGTATTTCCTCGACTGTTAATCCAACTGTTTTCACTACTTCATTGATGAATCAGTATTTTCATTCCCATGGTGAAAGGAATTCGTATTCTTTCATACAGAACTTACATTCCCTTGTTTGAGAAAGTCGAAAAACATGCAGAATTCAAAGGATTTTAATTGTGCAATATGTGTAATAATGCATATTGTTTCCTCCCCATCAATCATTTTTCATTTAAATTAGCAAAGAACAAGAAGTTATTACATGTTTATCTATTGTAATATTGAGATTAAATTAATTTAATAGTTATTTAATATTAGGAATATTACAAAAATAATTGTATAGTTGAATTAAAATTACTTTGTATAGTTAGAACTAATAGTTGTACCAAAATAATTCAATTCTTCGTTCTACAAATCAAAATTAATTAAATTTTAATTGGAATCGAGTTGAATTGGCTAGTTCAATTTGATTTGGTTTGATTAGTGGAATTTGGGATAAAAATATACCCTAATATTGATTCCAAATCAACTGAAGCTGAACTAACCTGGCCGAATCTATTCAATTTTAGTTTGATTCGCGCGTTTCCAATTAAATTTGTCGACCTTATTTAATACTTCATCATTACTTTTGATTTGAAGGCGTGTATCGTATTTAGAATGCCATACTAGATGGAAGAGTATGTCATCGCTCTCCTGAGTACATCCTCGTTTTTCAATCCGTCGAGCCTATCCGATTTCAAGCATACTCCTGTATTATTCACCACCCACAAGAATGGTTCACCAACCTGGCTTAGGTATTGCCATCACCGTGCTCAAAAGTGAAAGCTCATGATACAAATTCAATCCATTCTATATCACCTACATCAAGCTCGAGAATTCATTCCAAGTCCATGCCCTTGGGCCAATCCCCATTTTCAACTTTCTAGCATGCTCTTACCTTAGTAGTGAAAAAATTATTAGACAAATATTTATTGCTAATACTCCTTCAGTTACATGTAGTATAGGAAATTAAACGTACTTATAATGTTTGATGTTTTTGAATGTCAAGCCAATATTAGTTGAGATAAGTAAAAACTCAATACGGTAAAGAAATTTAATAACATGACAATTCACCCTCAATTTACCTTTTTATGTTCTTTTTCCAAATTAAAAAGATCAATGCTTGTTTCTTTTCTCTTAGACTCTGTTTGATTACCACATTTTCCATGAAAAATGTTACATCCAAGAAAAACGAATTCCACTTTGACCGTTTGATTACAACGTAGAAATAAAAACCGAATTCCAAAATACAACCACTTTAAGCTGCATTTTCTTTGTTTTCATGAAAAACGAATTTTTATGGGTTTGGTGAGTTTTTATTTTCTAACTAACATGGAATTGGAATTGTTTTTCACCTTTATCTATCAAACAGACCCTTAGATTTGGAGTCATCAGTTCTGAATTTGAATAGATAAAAAAAAATGTATAGATATCATATAAGAACAGTCCAGACTATTACGAATAACACAGAGTTTCAGTGATTCCCATGTTTTTTCCTTCACATTTTCACTGGTGTAAATGGTAGGAATATAACAACAACAAAAAATAGATAATTGTTCAACAGCAATTTTGAATAACAAAATTGCAGCAACTTTCTAAAAGTCAACGATGTCTCAATGTCTATTTAACTAAGAACCAAAATCTCCAGAGAAATGCTCTCTGTTAGTTTGTAATTAAAACTACACCACGTGTATAGCTATTTCAGTTTGATCCCTGTATCTAACTGCGCTGTTTGGAAGAAAAAAAGTCACAGTAAGTTAAAGGAGGGAGAAATCTCGGTCACCCCATTGTCTAATGAATTTCTTTTGATTCGAAAGCTCTATGTTCTAAACTATGCTGATATTCCTGTAGCTTCCTTTGGTATCAAAAATAGGAAACAGACCGGGATGAAGATACAGAAAAACTGGATAATGATTCCTAAGAGAAGGTTGTCGAAAGAACCCGAGGAGATATTCAGAATTGAAGCCAGTCCTGCGCCTATGAACGATCCAAGTGTTGATCCTAAGTTGTTTATAGACATAAAGAGTGCAAATAAAGTTCCTTCAATCCCAGGCGGACAAAGCTGCCCTGATAAGATGAGGAAAGGCATGAACCTGTGATGAAATAGAGAATTGGGTGAGTTTATTAACTGCAAGTTTTCAAGATTCATCGTCAGGTTATTTATACTCAATGGCCCAAAACAAACCAATAGATACATATAGATAGCCAAGCAAGGGAGAATGCATAAATTCTTGATCTGGGGTGTAATGATCTACTGCAAATAAAATCGACTTCTAATACCAAATGTGGAGTACATACTTAAATTGATTGATGCCATCTGCGAGAGCTGAACCAAAAAGCACCATAACCTTGTCTGATATGCCTAATGAAATATTTGATCTAGACACCAAAACTACATCCAGAAGAATCAAAATAGACAACCCAATATGAGTGCACCTGCGAAAAATACAAAGATATAGAAAGAATAAACAATTTTGAAAAACAAATCCAATAATCATCTCTTCATTCAACTTTAAGAAAACAAATAAAAGATATGGATACAAGATCAACTTACAAGAGAATCCTTCTCAATTTCATCTTCTGCAAGAACCGGTTATATATAAAGGTTCCAATCATGAGGCCTAACCACCCAATAACACGTGTTGTGCCCAAGAAGGATGCTTCCAGATTCAAAATTTCAGTCTGGTAATAGAACATGACAGTCGATAGGTTTGGAAAAGTCACATGTGCTAGGAAAAACCAAGCCATTGGTCTAGATTTCCCAAGAGAGAGTGAGAAACAAAAATAACCATTAGCATGATAAATTAACCCACAAGAATAGAAGGATAATTATAACATAGCAATTCAATACAGGAAAGTAACCTGGGTTCGAGTCATATTGGCGGATAGGGGGAATGAATTTTCTTTCAAAAAAAGTACCATGCATACTTAAGTCAATCTCAGCACTTCACTACACCCAAGCTTTAGACTTTTATTGCTATTGAAGGAGTAGCATTGTCATCAGTTGCTTAACTAAATTATCTTCATAAATCATAACTATATTTGCAACCTTTTCTATGGATTACAGCATTGACTAATTCACAGTGTCAGTCTAAGGGTGGCTCTACTTGTCTGATGTTTACCTCAAAAATCCAGATAATCTCTTTAATGAAGCATTATTTATTTGCGTTCATATAGTGATTACAGAAATAAACAATTAACTCATTCACATTCATGCACATTGATTCAGTATATTTCCAATTTAAAGCAATAAAAGTGAGACAAAATCACTACCTAAGTATGAACCAGCTAAATTAGAAAGAATTACCTTAGAATGATTGGCTGCCGAAAAGCCCTAAACAATGTAAAAGTGGCTAGTTTCAGAGAATGAAACCATTGTGTTGCCAAGGATCCATCTTTTTTAGATACCTTGGATATACTCATGGTAACTGGTCCATTTTTGGTACTTTTCTGGCTCTTCTTTCGCTTCGAAACACTGTTGGACTTCTCAGCAGAAAGATTGTCTTTGCGAAAAGAACTACCATTCATTGATTGGGAGACTCCATTCGAAGTAGAATGTTCAGGAAAATCTTTCCTGTTTACAGAACTCTCCTCCACTAAACAACATGAAAATAGCTGGATGGTCGGTAATGCTGAAAAAAGTAAAAATATTTTGTTTATCGGTAAATTAGTTAGTGCATATCCTCCAAGCAAACTCCCACAGATTCCTCCCAAAGCCATTGTCATCCAAGATATGGACTGAAGATCACCAGCAAATGAGGCCCTGTTCATGTATACTTGTAAGAACTTAATTCACGTTCTATAAGCTGATAAAAAGAAAAACATATAGAGATAAGAGAGCTTCAAATAACGAAGGATCATTACAAGCTAAGAAGCACAAATGCGGACAGGTTGACACTTGATTACTTCAAAAAGTAGGACACAAACGCGTCAATTTTAATTCTTTAAATAGGCACATATATATATTTTTACACATTACAGTTTTTAATAAAATCAATTCTTTTTTTAGTTTTGGTTTTTGTTGGTAAATTCTTTTAAATCAGATTAGTAGCTATTTAGTATATAGAAATAGCTTTCAGTTGAACTATATATTAATAATGCCAGAGAAAGAAAAATACATATTAGTAGATGTAAAAAAATAGCATGAAGTTCGTGTTGGAAACATTTCTTGGAGATGTATCAGTGTTTGACATGACATATGTCGGAAATGGACACGCCACGACCCTAGAAGTTCCCATGCTTCATAAAGTACAAGAATGTTGAGCAAACTGAATTACATTTTGATGTAGGATATATTGAGAAATATTCAACAAAAGAGAAGAAGCAATCATCAGCAGAAAAGAAGAAAGCAGAAGCTGCAGAACAGCAAAAGAAGAAGAAAGCAGAGGACAAAGCCAGAAGAAGAAAAAGAAGAATCAGGGGAAAGGGGAGAAAACGTTGGTCGTAGCCAATCTAAATTTCATCAATTCATCAACTGAGTCAATTACAATGCAAAAACCATATAAATAGTAAAACCTAACCCTACTAGTGAAGGGCTTGGGCCAATCCAATAATACAAGCCCAATAATAGATAACATAAATAATAAAAAATCCACAATAGAAAATAAATCTCGATGGATGTCCGCATCACGTTTCAGTACACCAACAGTAGATACAAACATAGATATAACTTTTATCATTTGGTTGGTGCATTTAAGGGCTAATCAATGTGTCAAATTAATTTAACGCAAAGTCACAGATGATGATAAAGCTCAGCGTTTTGTAGTTATGACAATCTGCCACACTATGGCTTTGCAAAATTGCACTTGATGATTGAGATCAGCGTACTTAACCGAAAGTTCAAAATTATAAGACCAATCAATCAAATCAAGATTTCACAAATAAATTTCCAGGAGTTAAAAAGACAATCTAGTTTATTTGTTTGGAGTGCAAAATTCAAGCTGCGATCATTAGCCTGAAACTGTTAGCTTTTGCATCAAATCAACACTTCAATCTTTGCTGCAAAAACATTTTATGTCCCCTGGTCAAGCTTTTATGTCTATACAGGAATACTCAACCTGCAGGTGCACATTAACCACTTCTGTATCGTACAGATTCGGATTGTTCAACTCTAGTCCGACTTCAAAAGGAACGTAACTTGCAGTTTGTGATCAATTGACAAGACTTTAACCCATGGTCGATTACAAGCAGCAAACTAGTCTGTAAAATTAGTCTAAAGGCAAATTTTCTGCCAAATGGCCGAAACATATCACACGTTCACAAATTATGTAAGAAGCAAATTAAAATCTTGCCTAACTTTGACCAATTTCCTACCATATTATGTTTCACAATTTACAAAGATAAACAATTTAGCATCTTAAACATAAATAGGTGAATGGAAAATAACAATAACATCAGAGAGAGAGAGAGAGAGAGAGAGCATGTATTTAATAATGGAAACGTACCGTTCCGATCTTACTGCCTCAGCTATCATGGCATCAATTACAACATCAGCCATTGCAGAGCCCAGATTTTGCACTGTTAGAAAAATCACGAGGGGCACACTCGAACTCCTCAAGGATATGCTCAGGCTTAAAACGAGCCATGGGAAAAGAGAAAGCAGTGTGGCTAGTACTAAGTAAGGTATCCTTTTTCTTCCTCGAATTGGTATGCAATCGGATAATATTCTGCAAAAATTCACATCATACATAAGGATGACTCAAAAGAAAAAGGACCAATTTTTGAACTGAAGTATCACAGTAGAAACAATAGTATAATAAATAGCCCTAAGAGTTGCAGTTATTCAGCTCCCTTTAACACGCAAAAAGATAACATCTGCTTATAGCCTACTGTTCTGACAAAGAAAGGCGTTACCGTCCACTAAACAAACGTCATTGACCTGATTGGACATAATTCTATAGGTTATTTTTGCGTAAACCATTGATATTTCAGTCACGTGATCTTTATTACAGAAAAGAAGGTTCATATTAGGGGGACCGTGTGATGTTGCTAAAAGTTGATAAAAGCTGGTGACTCCCATGAAATGTGGAGCAATAAAGTGAATAAAAGTTGTGGTTCCAATGAAATATGTGGTAAAAAATGAAGATTGACTAGGTTTTTAGGAAACAAAAGCTTCAATCAAACACTAGATATTATAATTATTCTTCGCATTGAAGAGTAATTCGACATATTTCAGTGAAATAATTACTTTATGACATAAAAACTTTAAATATTAGTTAACTTTCATGCTAAGCCATGTAATATTGGTCATTTGGCCCCAACTTCCTTTTCCTTTTTCCCCTACCAGATGAAGTAGCATATATTAAACTTAAAAAAATCATATCAAGTTTAGGGGGATCTGCTGAAGCAGTAATGAAAGAACTCTCTGGACACAGCATATGGGACTTTCTTAAGGAGGAACCAACGAGAGCCCGTATCTTTAACTTGAGATAGTATTACATGAGAAGTGCAGCTAGGTAGCCTATATGGCTGTATGTTTGAATCAGGCTAGTGTTACATAAGAAGCACAGCTGGATAGACTATATCTAAATCAAGCTTGTATTTCAGGAGAAGCACAGCTAGATCCATACCCATATAATGGTTTAATACTCCATGGAAAAAATGCTATTGAGGTCACAAACTGAGATGCTGAGGGCGATAACTTTAGATTGTCTTTTAACTGATATGAGACAGCAGTCCATACGAATGACCTGAAACCCTGCTACCATAGAATCATGGAGAAATAAGTGTGAGAGTTAGAATTCACACACATAACTTCATTGATCTTAAGAATGCAACATGTGACCATCAATAGTCGTCAGATCTTCAAAAGGTGTTCAAAATGATACAAAATCATTGATCCATCTTATACTATTGAGCTAACCATTAATTTCAATTTTCTGCACCCAGAAGCAAACTAATTTGCAAAAACAAATATATATATATATATATATATTAAATAGACTGCAACGAATAGAGGATTATTGAGAAAAAGACAGTGTCAGTATTTACTAAATGAACCTCACATTCAGCAAGCAGGATTTTTAGCAAAATCGAAAAAGATTTCCAAGAATAGGGAACGGCATAAACATTTTATACAATACTCCCGAGACAATGCGGAAGTTAGCTGCTTAGGAGTAAAATACCCACCAATTTCTTGGAAGTTTGCTTCAATACAAGAATATAAAACACCTACATATCATGAATTACTGATGTCATGGTGACCTATTCCTTTATTTCATCGCTATAAAGAACTGATAACAAGTGAAAATTAAAATCTTTTCTGCCTTATGCAGAAATGGAGCAAATTTACCATGTATGGATGCAATTCAAGTGGAGTTGCCTTAAAAATCTTGAAGCACAAGATCCTCAAACTGGAAAATTGTCAAAGATGATAGTTTCGGAAATTTTAATCAGAATAAATTTATAAAACAACAGGTTCGGGGAAATTTTAAATAACTCTGAACGAAATTAGAGGTTTTAAACGTGTTATAGAAAAATGGAAAAATAAGAAAATAACAAACTCAGAACACCTAAAACAAGAAATCAATAGATCAATAAATCATAAGCGCATAAAAAATATTCCATCGCTTCACATTTAAACAAATTCCAAGATATAAAAAATCCATCAAGAAGTAATGCAAAAGAAACATTAATATAATAGAACTTAATCAGGCGAATGACGAGAACCTGGGTAAAGTAAATCAAGCAAACGAGCCATAGAAACGAGGCCCCAAAAGCGATCTGTATCTGCTTTAACCAATGTATCATTTTTCTTTTCGTTTTGGTGATTTTGCTTAGCGCCCTGCAACCCTGATTATCCTTCGGAAAATTTTAATTGAGGCTTCAGTTTTCTTCTTTCGTTTCTTCGATCGTCATAGATATACACAATCAAGAAAACGAAAGGAGAATTATGGGAGACGTTACATCCGATTTATTGCGTAAAAAAATTGCATTCTTTTTCTTTGAATTCTCCCTCTACCGTTTATCCCCAAACTGATTGACCGTTCAGACTCCACTTTCATCTTTCTATTTTTTTCCGGGAGTCGGTTTTTATATCCACAGTTTATATCCACCTGTAAAAAGAATTGCACGTTAGTCTGACAAATGTTAAGTGAAAATAATATTTCGCCCTTCGTTTATTCATTTGATTTAAATGTGACAGAACTGTAAGCCTTAAAAATAAATATTAATTATTATACATGCACGTAAATAGTGAAATGCATATTTAAATATGCGTAATAGAATTACAACTAAATGAATAAATAAAGATAAATGACAAATATGATACATAAATTAACGTGAATATTAATTTATTCAGAATTAATATCAAGAAATAAATACGTAGTGATAATGAATGTTAAATCATTTATACAAAATAAATATAATTTAATTTTCAATTAAGTGAAATTTGATGCTAATTAGAATGCGTGGACGCGAATCAATTGTATTCTTGAATGTGAAATTATAATTAATATTAGTTAAATGAATGTAAATGTTAAGTGCGAATCAATTGTATTCTTGAATGTGAAATTATAATTAATATTAGTTAAATGAATGTAAATGTTAAGTGACTGTTCTTTTCGTGTTTCAATTTTTAGTTTTTAGTTCATTTTGGATTTTGTGTTTTCA
>CAIGRT010136929.1:0-23043 GCA_903798405.1 Fraxinus platypoda
GTTGACAAGATTCGAGAAAGAGTAAAGACAGCATAAGATCGACTAAAAAGTTATGCAGATGGTAGAAGAAAGGATTTGAAATTTGAAGTGGGGGACAAAGATTTTCTGAAGGTAGCACCATTGAAGGGTGTATTAAGAATTGGTAAGAAGAGAATTTTGAGACCACTGTTCAGTGGACATTTTGAAATTCTTGAAAGGATTGGTAGTGTGGTTTACCGACTTGCCTTATCACCCGAACTCGCAGCAGTGCATAATCTGTTCCATGTTTCGATGCTCAGAAAATATATTCATGATCCTAAACATGTAGTGAATTATTAGACATTAGAGGTACAAAAAGACTTATTATATGTAGAAATCCCGATGATTGTATTGCATAGAAAATTGCATCAATTAAGAAATAGAGAGGTTCTCCTTGTCAAAGTTCAATGGCAAAATCATGGACCTGAAGAGTCAACTAGGGAGAAAGAAGATGAGCTAAAAACCAAGTATCCAGAACTCTTTGATTACCTAAGGTAAATTTTCGAGGACAAAAATATTTTAAGAAGGGGATATTTTAAAACCAAGAAAAAAAATTCATAGAATAGAATTTAATTATTCTACATGCTATATTTTTATTATTTTGAAAAGTTAGGGGAATAAAGTGATATATGTATTAACTTCAAATTTTGAGCTAAATATTTAGATATTTTTAAAGCGATGAAAAGTCTATCAATATGGTTTTCGTCGGATAGTTCGCAATTAATCATGTATATTAGGCTCGAGATAAAGTTAATTCGGATATGTGAAGCCTAAGTTATTGAAGTTTAAAGAAGTTGTTAATAATCCGTTTTGATAAATTAAATATCGGGTTGAAATGGGTAGGAGCCACGTGTAGAGTGAGATAGAGATAATGTGGTTTTGTTTTTTGATTTTTTGTTGGATGAGATAATGATGAAGTAGAATATTCTTGATAGTCACCTTTGCATGGTGGCTCACAGTTCCATGTAACTCTATTCTACCAAAAATTCAATTGTCCTTTTTAAACTTAAATAATATGCATTTACCTCTTTATTCTCATATTTGAATACACAAACCCACACGACTGCAGTAGTATGGAAAAAATAAAAATTGGAAACATGTTTTCTCTTTCTTTCAAAATTTGATTGATCAAGCGAGGTAGGATTACGAGGTGCAGGTGGTTTGTCCCATTTAATTTATTTCTTCATGTTAATAAATATTATAGTAATGAAAGTTATGATATGATATGATATGATATGCATGTTATGGCCATCAGTACCAAAGATATGATATTTATTGAGCTCTTACCGGTTTCTAAAGATATGATATGACATTATGATATTTTTGACACATGATTTAATATTTTTATTCGAGATTGCACAGAATATTCGTGTCCTACTGAGTATTTGCATATACTCACCATTTTCGCTACCTCTCACAGATTAGAACGGGTCGTTGGATGGCAGATGATGAAGTGCAGTCGTTGTGCTTGGATTCATTGGACTTAATAAATTAAATACGGTATAACACGACTATTGATTTTATATTTAGTATTTGCTTTATTTTTATTATTATGTGGATTGGTTATTTAGAGTTTGGAACATGTTTTATATGGTTATTTTTTTTTTCCATATGTTTATTTAATATTGGTGGAACAAAAAATTTCATGTTATGATATTTGAAATATTTACTTAATTATGAAATGAATAAGATGTGGTGTAGAAAACTCCTCGATTTTTTCTAGAATATGGAATTATTCTATATAACAGTGAGTAAACTAACGTTAAATAATTTTATATTATTGCTTATTTTTTTAAATGAAACTTTTAGTAACGATTTGAATATTAGAAATTTGGGTCGTTACAGATGTGACAATTCACTGTTGCCACTGCCCTATTCAGCCAATCCTGTCAAGTCTAAGCCATTTTGTCAAATTTAAGGCCAACAAAATGATACTGGAGTTAAATGATTATGATTGATCGATACTATTGACAGAGGCTCCAACCGTGTCGATGAGGCTACATACACTTTCATCCTAAGGCAAATATCCATTTTATTCTACTATAAAAGCTCACACAATATGTCATTCCAAAGGTAATGCAAATTTAGAATCTCAATATATAGCTTTTCTCTTTTTGCTATCACTAATTCTTCGAAGGCCAACCAACTTTTTTATATACGAGGCTCGCATCTAAAGCACATGCCACACCAAAATACTTAATACTTCAACCGACTTAACCATCGGAGTGCGTACGACCAACTCCACAACTACAAGAAGAAGCCACATGTGGATAACGATTTGTCCTAGTATGGCTTACGTGGATGCGTGAGGCCCTGGAATCTGTTGGCCACGTTAGAAGTACAAAAATCAAGATCTACAGATTGGCGCCAATTGTGAAAATCCATACTATAACCAATAATATCATCAGGAGTATATGCAAAGTCATGGGCCCCAAGAAGTTCCTTCACCTAGAAATAGGCGAGAGAGAAGAGATGCTGCAAATTTGAGAAACCAGGTTGGCCTTTCACAACTACCCCAATATTAGGCTGAGGAAAAAAGATTAGGATGGTTTATGTAGGTCTTTCGAACTGGATGATGACAATGACGACATACTCCCATTTTCGCAAGAATTGAGGAATACCCATGTCCCTAACTACTTTGTACCATAAAACATTTCCAAGTATAAAGGAAATGGCAATCCAGGAAAAAAAAAGTATGAAGGAAAGGGCAATCCACAAAACATCTTAACTACAAGACCCACATGATCCTGAAGGGAGCCTCACCTACGCTAAAGTGTAGAGCCTTCAACCTTACACTCATAAGAGCTGCAATATGGTATAGCCGTATATCGGCTGGGAGCATCCGGAGTTGGTTGGACCTCAAAAAGGCCTTCTGAAATAAATATCTATTTAGTAAGGATGGGGAGGCATCTATCCATCATCTACGGGATATGAGGCAAAGGCAACCGAAAACTTGAAGAGCTACTTGGCTCGTTTACTGATGAAATGACTTATTGTGAACAAGTCGCTTATGATGCCTTAATGACAATGATGAGAAGCAAAATTTTCAATGAAGAATTGATAGACCATCACAGTCGAACCTCCATAAGACTTCAGCCCCCTCAAAGGCAGAGACGAGGCCCTATTTCACATTTGGTGAACCAACAATGGACCCAGGCAGGGCATACTATCGTCCCTACTTTAGGTCAAGAATTAGCTATTATTACTTTAAATGCTATACCTTCTTTGGCGTATGATGAGGTTGGATATGATGTTCAAAGACAACCAAATCGCTTAAGGGAAGAGACAGAGAATTGAACAATGAGTTAAATCCAAAAGATAAGCAGAAGCTCAAAAGCTTTCTACTAAAAAAATTAGATATATTTGCTTGGAGGCATGAAGATATGGTAAGTATTGACCACAAGGTCAGTTACCACCACCTTAAAATTGCTCCAAAGTTTGCCCATGAGGCAGAAGACGAGGGCCCTTAATCTGGAAATGTACGACGCCCTGAAAGAAAAAGTGGAAAAATTGATATCTAATGGGTTCATCAGAGAGGCCATATATCCCAAGTGGATCTCTAATCCAGTTTTGGTAAAGAAATACAATGGCAATTGGAGGACATGCATAAATTTCTCTAAAGTTAAAAGAGCTTGACCCAATGACAGTTTTTCGCTTCCAAGGATAGATCAACTTGTGGATTCCACTGCGGGACATGAGTTCTAAGCTTTATGGATGTCTATTCAGGATATAATCAGATCCCCATGTACCTTGCAGAGAAGGAAAAAACCTCTTTCATTACAGATAGAGGCATTTACTGTTACAAAGTTATGCCGTTTGGCCTGAAGAATGTTGGGGCAACCTATGGGAGGCTTGTTAATAGAAAGTTCACCTACCTCATTAGCAAAACTATGGAAGTTTATGTGGACGACATGTTGGTGAAGAGCCTAAAAACTGTGGACCACGTGAAGCAACTCGATGCGGCTTTTCAAATAATAAGAAAATACAAAATGAGGTTGAATCCACTCAAATGTGTCTTTGGTGTTGCTCTGAAAAGTTCCTAGGCTACATGGTCAACTAGAGAGGTATAGAGGTTAACCCTGAAAAGATTAAAGCTTTGACCGGTTCATTTTCAAAGGTACTGATAAATGTCTCCCATTCTTCAAAGTTTTTAAAGGAGGAAAAAATTTCCAGCGGAACGAAGACTCTGAGGAGGCTTTTCAAGGATTGAAGAAGCATTTGGGACATGCCCTTTTCCTCTGAAAGCTTAAGGCAGGAGAACCATTGCTACTGTATTAAGCAATTTCTCTTGAAGCTGTGAGCTCTGTGATTATTAGGGAAGAAGATACTTACAACTCCGTATTTATTATGTGAGTAAGGCTCTTTTATCAGCAGACTCGTTACACTTACATGGATAAGCTCCCCCTCTCCTTGGTTACCTCTTCTAGAAAGTTAAGGCTCTATTTCCAAGCCCATAGCATACAGATGTTGACTAACTTCCCACTAAAGCATGTGCTTCAATAACCTGATGCTTTAGGAAGATTGATGAAATGGGCTGGGGACCTAAGTGAATTTGATATTATTTATAAGCCAAAAGCTTCAGTTAGAGGACAAGCACTTGCAAATAGCAGAACTTGCCAATGCCCCAAACATAGAGATGGAAATGGAGCTAGTGGAACCATCCACATGGAACTTGTTTGTTAATAGCTTCTCAGGGAAAATAGATGCAGGGGTTGGAGTGGTATTGGTCAATCCGAAAGGCCAAAGCTTAATTGTGCAGTAAGATTTGGATTCAAGGTCTCTAACAATGCAACTGATTATGCGGTATTATTGGTCGGCCTCAGATTATCTAGGGAAATGCAAGTCAAGATGCTGATGGTTAATAACGATTCACAATTGGTAGTAAGCCACGTAAATGACAATTTCATTGCTAGGGACAAGAGTATGGCAACATACCTCAAACGAGTTATAGATATCCTACCTTTGAAAAGTTTGATCTGGCTCATATCCCTCCACGTCGATACTTTATCAAAGTTGGCTATTGGAAAGGATTCTGAGTTGCTTAAGGTGGTTCAATTGAACACCTCACCAAACTTTCCATTTCCAAAGGAGGAGATGTCATGTGGATTGAAGGGACCCCATCTTGGAGGCATCCAATTATAGTCCTTTTCAAGGATCAGGTCATGCCAGAGGACAAGGAAAAGTCCCATAAAATTAGGAGAAGGTCTATACATTTTGTGCTACAAGACGATGTGTTGTATAATAGAGGTTTTTTTGGCCTCTTCTCCAATGTGTTGGTGGTGAAGAATCCAATTTTTTCCTTCGCCAAATTTATCAAGGAGTTTATAATAATTATACAGGAGGGCCAGCACTTGCGCATAAGGTACTAAGGCAAGGGTACCACTTGCCAACCTTGAAGAAGGATGCACTTCAGTTAATGAGGAAGTGTGATAAATGCTAACATTTCTTCACAATTCAGAGGTAACCCTCTCAAGAACTAACTATGGTTTCGAGCCCTTATCCATTTACTAAATGGGGTATTGACCTTATAAGGCCCTTATCCAAGGGAAATGATAGTGCTAGCTATGCCATTGTCACTATTGATTACTTTACCAAATAGGGTTGAAACTGAACCTTAGGCTAAAATCACAGAGCCAACACTTCCAATTTCATTTGGAAGAACATCATTTGTCGGTTCGAAATTTCCCATTTGCTTGTATAAGACAATATGAGAGAGTTTGAACACAAGAAGGTCAGAGATTTGTGTGAAGAGTTATAAATAAAAAAACATTTCGTATCATCCCATCACCCTCAGGCAAATGGCCAAGTAGAAATAGTTAATAAAACCATCAAGCAAATCTAAAAATAAAAAAACTTGATGCGTTGAAAGGGGCCAAAGTAGATGCGCTCTCCCAAGTACTATGGGTAATTCGTACCACAAGTCGAACGGCAACAGGAGAGACCCCATTTTCTATAGCATACAGAGCTGAGACTATGAGCCTTGTTGAGGTAGGGTTATCTTCGCCTTAATGCTTGTATTTTAATGAGATGTCTAGAGATGAATTGAAGAGGTGTGAGCTGGACTTCGTTGAAGAAAGGAGAGACGATTCCCAAATGAAGCTCATCCTTTACTAAAGGAAAATGGCTTAATACTACAAGGCGAGGCTGAAAAGAGGTCATTTCGAAAAGGGAGGCCTTAAGAAGAGTTTTCCTATACTCTAAAGAGCCAGGCGTGAGAACATTGGGCCCTAATTGGAAGGGGCCCCACCATAACTCAGAGGAGCTAAGGCCTACATGTATAGAATTGAAGATTTGGATGAAAAGGTACAAACTCATTCCTGGAATATTGAGCATCTGAGAATGTACTACAAATACTTTTTTTAACATCTGTGAATTCATTCATATTCGAACCCCTTCCATGGATGGGTCAAACATCATGGAGCAAGTCTTTGTACGGAAGAGCCACTTATTTTCAAAGATTGTCATTCGCCTCGAAAAGAAATGCATGAAGCACCCTTATGGGACCAACCTTGAAACCTACGAGATGAACCCCTTCCATGGATGGGTTAAACATAATGGAGAAAGTCTTTGTACGGAAGAGCCAACCCCTCTGCAAAGAATTTCATCCGCCTAAGAAGAAAATCTATGAAGTACCCTTATGGGGCCAATCTTGAAACTTACAAGGCGAACCCCTTTCATGGATGGATCAGACATCATGGAGGAAGTCTTTGCACCCAAAAGCCACATTCTTTGCAAATATTGACATCTGATTAGGAAGGAAAGGCATGAAGCACCCTTATGGGCCAACCTTGAAACCTACGAGGCGAACTCTTTCCATGGATAGGTCAAACATCATAGAGAAAGTCTTTGCACCAAAGAGCCACCCCTTTGCAAAGAATGAGATCCACCTCGGAAGAAAATGTATAAAGCACGCTTATGGGGCCAACCTTGAAACCTACGAGTTATACCCTTTCCATGGATAGGTCAAACGTCATGGAAGAAGTCTTTGTGCAGAAGTGCCATCCTTTTATTAAAAGAAATTTAAGTGATCCTATAAAAATTATCTAACAGACGATTCACATTATTTTTAGTTCGCATCGCCTTATGGACGAACTAACTAGACAATGAACTTCGTATCATTATTCAAGAGCAAGGTCAGATTATACATTGATGACGAATCATTTGTACTTAGAAAATATTTTAAGATTGTTCAAGTTAATTTTGGCGAACCCATATGGAGAATTATCGGAAGAAGCGACTGGTTGAAAGGATATGTACCTAAGTTATCTTGAACGCGCTGCACCGCGCCAACACGTCATTTTGATTTAAAGGGTTGATACAAGTTATTAATTATCAATTAGTTTAGATTGAAGTTTTAGGATATCAGTGTGTATAGTTTGTCGAGGCACCAACATTTGCACAAATTAAGAAAAGTGAAACAACAGTTGCATAAGAAAAAAAGATACTTTATATATTGAAAACGAACTGGTTAAAAGAGGTGAAGTGCCCTAAAAGTACAAAGCTAAACATAGGAAAGAAGAGCCTAAGTCTACAAGGTGGCATCGTTCTGCTGATGTTGCAGCTGGCCTTCCTCTAAGTCTTCCACTGAGTCTTCAATAGCATCATCTACAAGGACGACAACTCTGTTGAGAGAAACTCATCCTTTATCATAGTCAAGTAGACTTAAGGGTGCAACTCGGCCATCCTTTTAAGTACTTTATCATATGCCACCTTTCTTCAGTACAAATCGAGGCCGTTATACTCAACTGTTTTATGGAAATGTTTCAAGTACTTGTTAAAAGATGCCTCCACTATCCCGCTCAACTGTTGCTTTAGACTAGAAACCTTAGTAGTTAGCTCATCTACCTGGGACTTCAACTCTCTCTTCTCCTTGTTTGCTTTCTCCAAGGCTGACGAAACTATCTTCTGTATGTTGTCGAGTTCTCAACTTGCTTCGTCATGGCATTTACCTTAGCTTTGCAGAGGTGAACCTTCTTCTTCAATTCCTCATTTTCATTTGTAAGGAGTCCCACCCTCGACTCTGCCTCATCGTGCTTTACCTTGAAGGCCTCTTGACTTCGTCTGCATTAGATGCCTCAGCTTTTAGCTTCGTCATTTCAGCTTTCGCATCAGCTGCCTTTTCAAAAAATTCCTTATTTAGCCTATGCAGCCTCCTCATGTCCGTTTGGGCAATGAGAAGAAGCCTTGTTAGCGAGCCTGTAGGGCAAGCCACCCTCAATCATATCAACTGAGTCATAGGTCTCGACATATGAAGAATACTTATCAGTCCAATAATTGTAACGAACTTTCGTAGTCACCTGGACCTCAACGGGAGGCATCTCTAAAACAGTCGGGGTTATTTTATCTGAACTTTTCCCCATAAGATTTTGGGATTTTCCTTCAAAGACCCATCTCTTGGCCACCACTTTCCCCATCTTCCTTTTTATTAGGCCACTCTCCTCTTCAGTATGCTCCTCAACATCAATTATTTTCACGGAGGAAATGGGGTATGCTCCTCAACATCAATAGTCGTTTGGCATTTTGGTAGAGGAGGTCATTTAGTTTTCTTGGTTATAGTCAACTTCATCTTTTGAGGCTTTTCCCCTTAAGGCTCCATTATTTCTTTCGCATTCTTCTATGAGAAAGATGGAGGGTTCAACTTCGACAAACGGTATAGCTCATCCCTCTGATGTTTGTAGGTTGAGGTACTGGTACCATATGCTTCTTCTTCTTTGCCTCTCCCAACCACCTCATAAAGAATATGTCTGACTTCACATATTATTTCTTCTCATGGTGCTCTGAAATAAAGATGATGCATTAACATTTATTAAAAAATTGAAAGGCAAAGTACACACAAATGTCGAGGTTGCTTACCCTTGGTGGCCATTAGAGAATGTGTGACCGAAAGGGATCACTTCACTGCAATAGTTTTGAAGGACCTCTTCTCAATGGGCAATTTATAGATGGCTCGAATTATGACCCACTCTTTCGGTTCGAGTTTGAAGCGGTTGACTGTAGCTGCATAAAATACTAAGTTAGAACAAAGGTTTAAGAGTAAAATAGCATATCAGTAAAGCATTAAAAAGCAATAACTCACTATAATCACGATATTGGGTCGGCACAGTTATTTCTGGTACCGCATCGTTTTCCACTATCTGCCAACGACCCCTCACCTAGAACCAAGATGACTTCCAGTTCTTCATCATCGTCAAAAAGGAAGAAGTTATATTTTTCTTGTTGCTGATTTTGACAATCCTAAATTCCTTCTTCGTTGAACTCAATATCTATTAATGACCACCTTCTTATTCAATATGTTGTAGATCTTGTAGCATTTTGATCTTGAATATAGCCAATCAAGATATATTTCTCTCTTTTCTTCTAGTTTGATCCTATACAGAATATGAGTGAAAGCAATGCTATGAAAACACATAGGTGTAATATACTTGGCTTTAATCTACTCCATGCTTTTGATGAGTTATATTTTGCACACTTTTGGTTGGACAACGATTCAGCGAATACATAGTACTGAGCAGCTTTAGCCTGAACTTTTTTGGCATCTTCTTAGTCTTCAACATACTTCGAGGATAGTCCTATTCTTCATTACCACTACCATTTTGTTGAGGAGACATATGAACAGTCAAAGAATGATGAATGTTATGATCTTTACAATTACTTTTTGAATGAGTCGCCAATATATTTACCTGCAATTTGAGTATAAGACTTTAATCTTCTAACCATTTCGATTTTCCACCATTTTTTTGAAATTCTTGAAACCCTCAAATTCATCCGAATTTGTTCTATGAAAATAGACCTATGCTTCAAGAGAAAAGTAATTAATAAATAACATGAAGAAATAACTTTTACCAAATGATACTGGCTTGATAGATTCACAAAATTCGTAAGCACTAATTCAAGTAGCATTGAGGCTCGGAAACTTGATTCTTTTTGGAAAGCCTTCCGATTGCTTTCCATGGGAACAACCGTCACAGAGTTGATTTAGACGATAAATATGTGGCGGCCCCTTCAACATATTTCTCTTCAGTAAGAGGTTCAAACTATGAAAATTTAGATGGCCAAGTCTTAAATGCTATATCCATGTTGAATTTTTGACACTTGTTGTCAAACACTTTGAATATTCAACAAGAACATTCGACTCTTCATCATTAGAGCACTAGCAATCATGTTTCCGTTGAAATTCTGTATCGTCATTTGTTTATTCTTCATTAAGATGTCATATCCTTTCTCCAAAAGCTGATCCAAGATCAAATTATTTGTCTTCATAGAAGGAACATAATAAATATTGGAATGTATTGGTGTTCTCCGTTCTTCATTTGGATGAGAATTTTACATTTACCCTTAATAGCACCTTCGAATCATTTCCAAATGTAACATGGCAATTTAGTTCTTCAAGTTCTATGAAGATAGATTTGTTTCCACACTTATGATTGTTTGCTCTAGTGCCTAAGTACTAAGAATTATTGCCTCCTTGTATATTGTATGCCAAGTTTAAAGTTCATTTGTAATTATTTTCAACATAGTTGGACTGTTCTTCCATGTTATTAATCCTGACTAAGTTTGTAAGACTTGTAACATTTAATTTGAAATTTATCATACCTTCTACCATTATTTTTTCTTTCTTATCCTCTTTGAGAATTATGCCTTCCCATCCTCTTGAATTGTATGAATGTCTCCCCTATCACGTCCTCTTCCTCTTTGGTTCCTATTTGAAAGACTTTTTCCATTGGTTCTTTCTTTCTTTTTTTCATCAACTTCTCCTCATGAGCTTGTAATGTGCCAACGACTTCATCACCAACCATTTTGTTCAAGTCTTTTGATTCTTTGATTACCATCATAGTAAAACTATTTTTTTTGTAAAGATTAAAGAATTTTTTGATCACTTAAAGATCATTTACTTCTTTGTCATATCTTTTTATCTCATTAATAACTACCATTACTCGCGGAGAGTAATACAACATTGATTTGGATTCCTTTATGGACAGGGCTTCATATTCTCATCTTAAAGATTGATGACAAACTTTTTTTACTTTATTTGCACCTTTGTATGTATTTTGAAGAACCTCTCATGCTAGCTTTGAAGTGGTAGCATTTGACTCCTTTTGAAAATTGTATCATCAAGAGCTTGATAAATTGTTTTAAGAGCCTTTTGTTTCTTTTTCGTAGTTGATTTTTGCAAGTCTCTTGATGTGTGAGATATGCCTTTTTCATTTTGAGGTTCAAACCTCTCTCTATCAAGTCCCATAAATATTGACTTCAAGATATGTCTTCAAATAAATACAACACGTGCTATAGTTATCATTAGTGAGTCAAGGTACGATAAGAGAATTGTTGTTTGTCATCACTTTTTCACACTCTTATAATCTCGCTCTGATACCACTTTTGTTGGAAACTTGAAGATGGAACAACAATTTTAGAAGAGGAAAAGATAATATTCAAGAGAACACTCACTTGTTTCTTAAGACTCTAAAAATATGTTAAGGGAAATGTGTAAAATCTCTAGCCTTTTATGGGCTTCACAAAATATGAATTTAATGTAATACATGTACTAGTTATTAATGTAAATTAATTCCCAAAATAATTCATATATTTTCAACAGATGCATCCCTAAAGGAGTTCGAATTTCATGGATATATGTAGCTAATTGATGAATCCTTAACTAATATTACGCTGCAAGTTTTCTACGTTTGCAATTTCTAGTGAAAATCATTGTTTTGTTGGAGTAGGTATAGTCTACTAAAAAATATTGAGTTTCAGCTATCAAAGTGTTGCATTGAAGATCATATGGAAACTCATTCTTGCCTCACAATTGATGTATTAAGTAACATGATGGCCTACTCTACTTAAGCTAGGAGTCAGTGTTGGATATTGTTCAAATTAATAATGAGGAATGATTTTGGAAGTGATTAACCATGAGAAAAACATGCAAAAACAAAACGAGATCAAAAAATAGTGAAGACCAAAAAATGGCATGGGTGACTGCCCAGTCTTGTGTTGCAATTAAGTAGCCATTTTGTTGAACAGGGTAGGTGCCCGATTTTGTACTGGGCGACCGTTATGTAAAAAAAATTACTCGTAGGGGTTTTGGTTTCTGGTGTCATTTTGAAGGGTTTCACACCATTTTGGCTTGGTTGTAGCACCTTTTTGTGCATGGTGATTGTAATTATATATATATGAATGGTTCTCATGATTGAAAACATATCACAAACATCAAATTGATTCCCTCACATCCAAAATCTAATATCTAACGAACTTTTTATAATTTTGCTCTTTAGTTCCTTTTTTCAAGTCTTGTTTGCTTGATTCAAACTTCGATTAAAGTTTGTTTACTCATACAATTTATTTTCCATAAGAGCCTTCAAGCACTTACCCCGCTGATGGCAAATATTGTTTGAGGACAGCGATTCATAATCATGTTCAAACCTTACATTTTGCTGATTTCTTGTTGTTGGTTTTATTTTCGTTCTTCATCAACTTTTCTCGACAGCCAGTTCATGTCAACACGATAACTCTTATGTATTAAGTTGAAATTGTTTGCCCTCATCCCTTAGGTGTTGTTCTTATCCACCTTAGTTTGAGCACTCTGCCTGTTAGATTAATAGAAATGTTGACGTGAAATGGATTTTTTTATTTTCTACATTAAAGAATACATCTTGCTGGAACTAACATAACAAAAGCTTCACGTCACATAAGCAAATCACAATAACACTTGCACTGGTCCGAAAATACTAAGTCGATGTAGCTGATAAAACTAAAAGAGACCATTATAATCCTCTTGTCGGCTGGTTGAATCCTTATATCAAACATTACTATTGTTAAAGCTAGTAGAAGAACTGGAGCTAAACCACACGAACTGGAGGCGAACTAGAGGAGCTGAAGCTGGATCACGCCAACTGGAGCAAGAGTTGCACGTGATCTCGATAGTTAGGTTGTTATGAGTTGTAAAATCTATTAGTTGGTTAATGAGTTGCCAATTTGATGTATGGCCAGCTGGCCTTAACTGATTCCGTCTTGTATAGTATTTAAATAGCTGATGTAAATTTCATTGAGAAAGATTAAAATAGAAATTCAGTTCTTATTCTCTCCCTTTTTCCTTTTCTTTCAATATGGTATCAGAGCAATAGGCTTCCACTAATCTGCCTTTCATCTTCATCGATTAAATTCTGAAATCTGATTTTCAAAATGGAACCGCAGAGATTAGAAAGCTCAAGGTCATCAGTTGATGATCCTTCAAGTCCATTTTTCGTGCATCATTCGGATGGTCCCGGATTGATTTTGGTTTCGCAGCAGCTCGTTGGAGATAACTATGCCTCTTGGAGTTGATGGATCTATAGTTGAGCCTGATGGTGCAAATTCAGAATTACTCAGCTCTTGGATTCGAAACAGCAATGTTTTTATTTTGTGGATTTTGAATTCTATTTCAAAGAATATCTCTGCCAGTGTTATATACGCAGCAACAACAAATGAAATATGGAATGACCTTAAGGATAGATTCCAGTAGAAAAATGGCCCACGTATCTTTTAATTGTGAAGGAATTTGATAACCTGGTGCAAGATCAGGAGAGTGTAAGTGTGTATATCACTAAACTCAAAATCGTATGGGAAGAACTAAGCAATTATTGACCTGTCTGCAATTGTGGAAAGTGCACCTATGGCGGTGTAAAGGAGCTGAACAAACATTATCATGTTGAGTACACTATATCTTTTTTGATGGGTTTACAAGATTCATATTCTTAAATCAGAGGACAAATATTGTTCATGGATTCTTTGCCTCAAATTAACAAGGTTTTTGCATTAATTTCTCAAGAGGAAAATTAATTGGTTCTCAGCTGAATTCTGGAACTGATCAAAATGAAGCTGCATCATTTGCCTTTAAGGTAAACTGTGGGAAAGGAACATACAATAATACATCAAGATTTGGGAATTATGCTGGAGGAAAGAAGAAGGAGAGACCCTATTGCACTCATTGCAACATTCATGGACATTCTATTGATAAATGTTACAAAATACATGGCTTTCCACAGGGCTACAAGTCGAGAGGAAGAGATAATTCTCAAGGTTATGTCAATCAGATTAATCAGATCTCCACAAGCCTGCCGGTTCAGAAGGTTGAAAATGGTCAGTATGATCAGCAGACAGGAGTAGGAAATTTTGTGCAAAATCTGAATCCAAATCAATACCAACAATTGATGTCTATGCTATCTTCCCATCTAGCTTCAAACTCTATTGCAACAACATCAGATCAGCAAGACAACAATAACAACACTTATACATCAGGTATTTGCTATTCCATATTAGTAAATCATATATTCTCATCCAAGGACGTTTGGATAGTAGATTCAGGTGCAACCAAACATGTGTGCTCTGTATCTTCTGCATTGAAAACGATGAGGATACTGGAAAATTCCACTGTTACTTTATCAAACAACACACAAATACCTGTTAATGAAGTCATATTGAGTCCTGATCTCATACTACATGATGTCCTCTTTGTGCCACAATTCAAGTTTAACTTGTTGTCTGTTAGTCCTCTAACAATTGGTTTACAGCTCACCATTAGTTTCTCTCATGATCATTTCATCATCTAGGATGCTAAAACTAAGAAGATGACTGGCAATGGTGATAAGCAGCAGGACTTGTATGTGCTTAATACCAAAGATTTAGGTTCATTTCCATGTACTGAGTCTGTCACTATACCTACTGCACTTGTGAATAATGTGTCTGTTCAAGTGTGGCACAATAGGTTAAGACACCTTTCATTCAGAATTTTAGAGTATTTGAAAGATAAAATTTCTTGTAATGTTTTGAATTTCAATAAAAGCTCTCCTTGCTATGTTTGTCCTCTTGCTAAACAAAGGAGATTGTCTTTTGAATCTAAGAATCACTTCTCAAAAGGTCCCTTTCAGCTTATACATTGTGATGTTTGGGGCCATACCAAACTTCTTCATATACTGGACATAGGTTCTTCTTGACTTTGGTGGATGATTGTTCGAGATTTACTTGGTTGTTCCTATTGAAGCAGAAATTAGATTCTGGTAATGTCATTCATCGTTTCTTCAATATGATAGAAACACAATTCAGTGCCAAAATCAAGGTTTTCAGGTCTGATAATGCTCCTGAGTTGGCATTCACAGATTTCTTTGCTATGAAAGGAGTCTTACACCAGTATAGTTGCGTTGAAAGGCCTCAACAAAATGTTGTGGTGGAACGGAAACATCAACACCTGTTGAATGTAGCAAGGGCTCTGTACTTCCAGTTAAGAGTTCTCATAAGGTTCTGGTCTGATTGTATATTGGCGCCACCTTCTTGATAAACAGAACACCATCCCCAATTTTGAACCACAGGACACCATATGAGATCCTGTATAAAGAGGTGGCCGACTTTTCGCCATTAATAGTATTTGGATGTTTGGCTTTTACTTCTACCTTGACTGTTCATAGAAGCAAATTCCAACTAAGAGCTCGAATGTGTGTATTTTTGGGGTATCCATCTGGTGTTAAGGGATATAAACTATATGATGTGGCTTCCAAACAAATTTTCTTGTCGCGAGATGTGAAGTTTCATGATGATATTTTTCCATTTCATACTGTGACAGAGGTTGAAAACATGGTTGACCCATTCCCTGATTTGGTATTACCAGTGCCTTTATCAATGCAATCACTGTCAGATCACCAACAGCAATCTAAGGCGATTTCAAGAACATCATAGTGAGGATCACTCTTTTTCATCTTAGTCAGAAAGAACACCTCACATTATTGAAATTCGACGATCACAAAGGAATGTCAGACCACCTACATACCTTAGAAACTTTCATTGCAATCTAATGACTCAAAATTCCAAGTCTCATACTCAATTACCTCATCAAATCAATCAATTTGTGTCTTACGATAGGTTAACACCTTCATATAGAGATATTGTTCTAAGTATTTCATCTCATCATGAACCACAATTCTTTCATCAGGCTGTGACAGATCCTCAATGGTGTGATGCCATGAAACAGGAGCTGGATACCATGGAGGTAAATCATACATGGTCAGTAGTCACTCTACCACCTGGTAGGCATTCAGTTGGATGTAAGTGGATATATAAGATCAAATATAACTCAGATGGGACTGTTGAGAGACATAAAGCCCGTTTGGTTGTAAAGGGTTACACTCAACAAGAAGGACTTGATTATTTTGACACCTTTTCTCCGGTGGCAAAGATAGTAACTGTAAGATTAATGTTGGCACTTGCAGCTTACAAAAATTGGCATTTGGTGCAATTAGACGTTAATAATGCCTTTCTAAATGGAGACTTATTCGAGGAGGTCTACATGGATTTGCCACCTGGTTATCAGTCGTCCAAGGTTACCAATCAGGGGGAGAAACTGGTATGCAAGCTGCACAAGTCCATTTATGGACTCAAGCAAGCATCATGTTAATGGAACTCAAAATTTTCTCAGGCATTGATTAAATTTGGATTTACTCAATCAATGGCTGATTATTCATTGTTTACCAATGGAGAAGGAAATCATTTTATAGCATTATTAGTGTATATAGATAACATAGTCATCACATGCCCTAATGCTGAAGCCATCGATCTTTTAAAGGATTTTCTTCATTCACAATTCAAACTGAAAGATCTAAGGAACTTCAAATATTTTCTGGGAATTTAAATAGCTTGTTCAACATCTGGAATTGTAATTTCACAAAGATATTACACCTTGCAATTACTTGAAGACACGGGTTACTTGGATTGCAAACCCGTGAATACTCCTATGGATCCAAAGTCACATATGAGTTTACATGAAGGTGATCTATTGCCAAATGATTCCATGTACAGAAGATTAATTAGAAAGCTACTTTACTTGACTATATCGCGTCCTGACATTACATATGATGTTCACAAACTCAGTCAGTTTCTTTCTTAGCCTAGATTACCACATCTTAAAGCAGTACATCATTTGCTGCGGTAATTGAAGAAAAGCCCAGGTCAAGGTATTTTCTTCTCAGCAACAAATGCAACACCTGAATCAGTTCTCAAACTACAAGCCTTCTCAGATGCTGATTGGGGTTCTTGTGTGGATACAAGGAAATCTACAACTGGATTTTGTATCTTCATTGGGAATTCTATGGTGTCTTGGAAATCAAAAGGCAAGCAATTGTGTCAAGATCTTCTGCAAAAGCAGAGTATCGAGCTACTGCTACCACTGTCAGTGAGATTATATGGATCAATCAACTATTGAAGGATTATCGGACGAACGTGGCATCCCCAGTTGTTCTATTTTGCGATAATCAAGCTGCAATTCAGATTGCATCTAATCCTATATTCCATGAACGAACCAAACACATCGAAATTGACTGTCATTTCATACGAGAAAAGGTTACTGCTGGAGTGATCAAACTTCTACCAATTCGGTCAGAACATCAGATTGCTAATACATTCACCAAGCGACTTCTTGGATCTGCTCTTAACCCATTACTATCCAAGATGTCTATAACGAATATTTACGGTGCATCTTGAGGGGGAGTGTTAAAGCTAGTAGAAGAACTGGAGCTAAAGCACATGAACTGGAGGCGAATTGGAGGAGCTGAAGCTGGATCACACCAACTGGAGCAATAGCTGCACGTGATCTTGATAGTTAGGTTGTTATGAGTTGTAAAATCTATTAGTTGGTTAATGAGTTGCCAATTTGATGTATGGCCAGCTCGCCTTAACTGATTCCGTCTTGTATAGTATTTATATAGCCGATGTAAATTTCATTGAGAAAGATTAAAATAGAAATTTAGTTCTTCTTCTCTCCAGTTTTTCCTTTTCTTTCAATAACTATGTCATCTTCTTTTGCTGTCCTCATTTTAATTTCTCTGAATACGTAACAGAAGTTGGCATCCAACTAAAATAGAAAGATGTTCAAGAATAGAAGGGGTTGCATTAATTATGAGATCACTTAGGCCTCCTATAGGTGTTAATATGATCAAAAGAAAGCCATGTATGTAGCGAATCTGCAGCATATCAGTTAAAGACATCAGTATGAACATAATAAAATCAGTATCAGTGCAGCCTTTTCATGAAGTAGCATATATATTTCAGTATAAAATCTGCTTTATTAAATTTAAGAAATTACTGTCACTGCTAACTAAAACTGCACCAATCAGTTGAAGACTAGCATCAACTTTTACTAAGAATACTTAGTTTCTTTTATTCTTAGTGTTGCAGGTTTCTTTATGCTGGTGCTAAACTCTTCAATGTTGTAATCCAACCTGACTTATAGTAGAAGAAACCTCTTGAACAACTGCAAATATTTTTGAATGTAAAAGTTCCAAAGCACGTGGCTGAGTCGTCAAATTTTTTTTTTACTCCAGGACAAGCTTAACTGGAATTTACTATAAACTTGAAATGAACAAATATAGAAAATGGAATGAAGGTTAGATCGAGGTAAGAGTTGAGCTTTTTATCCTTAAAACGAATTTGCACTGCAAGGTACCGACAATGGAATGACAATCATCTCCCAAGATATACTGATCTCTTCTTATTGTAGTAGCACCTCAAATCACAAGAACAACGAACCCGGAAACACGACCTAAAAATCAGCCTATTCTTGAATAAGTATGTCTATTCATAGGCAGGTGCTCAAGTGCTCCAAAAATCTGCTCGAGCATCTTTTTCAATTAGAAACTACTCGTCCAATGCTAGAATACTACTCGTCTAGCGCCAGAAGACCGCTCGAGTAGTCTATTTAATATGGAATTTCCGAATTTATTTATTCCAAGAAATCCATTTTATCAACCTTATTTTATCCATTAATTTCTCGTTCATTCAAAAATAGTCTAACACATCCAAGTATACTAAACTCATCTACTTACAGAGTAGAACGTGTTCGACTACTGTCATGATAAAATTGAATAGTGGAAACCATTAAATATTTGGTTAAAGATTGATCAAAATCATTATTTTCTAAACATATTTCCAACAATCCCCCACATGAATGAAAATTACCAATACATATGCAAATGAGAATGCAAACACTAAAAAGGAATACAAGCGACGAGTTAAAGCATCAAGAGAGGTAGCTTTTGACTTTGAACTTTCCATAGTAGAATACATTCGGACTTACTTGGCTAATAAGTGAATATGATGTTTTGAGTTGTTTAGCCGTTGGTGTAAGTCAAGACAATTGTACCTACTCAATAACTTCCCTAACATATTTCATTTTCATGGTTGTGTTCAATTGGGCACTGAACAACTCTTGTTTTCATAAATGATTTTAGAGAATTCCAGTCTAAAATATTCTAATAGAAGCAGCCCTACTTCACACTTATATAGGTGATCTCCTATTAAAAGTATTTTGCCATACTCCACTTAGTTTTTCCAAGATATAGTACTCAATTAAAGTATAACTTATCCTAATATACTCTGCAGTTTTGCACTTTATTATCAATGGAACTGGTAGGAGTATTCTTTAAAGTGCTCTTCTGAATCATTCATAACTTAGTTGTCCTATTAACCAGCATCATGGGATCTCTAGTAAACAAGGTTGGGTTACCGCTATGATGATTATAATCAATAGGCCCATTCCCTTGGATAGATGGTAAACCCGATCTGTTGATAATCCTTTAGTAATAGGTTTCACTATGTTTTCTTTTTATTTAACATAATCAATAGAGAGTACACCATTATAAATTAATTATTTAGTGGTATTATGCCGATGAAGAATGTCGAGATTTACCATTATATGTACTTTTTTGTGCCCTTCCAATCGTCGACTAACTATCACACTGTATACTACTAGAAGGACCGACTTATCCCAGCATGGAATGTCTACTAAAAAGTTAAGAAGCCATTATGCTTTTTCTCCAACTTTATCTAAATTTGTAAACTCAGATTCCATCATAGATTGAGCTATACAAGTTTGTTTGAGGATTTTCAGGACACGACTCCACATCTAATAGTAAAAATATAACCACTTGTAGACTCAAGATCCTTTGTGTTAGATATCTAATTTGCATTGATATATCCTTCTAACACAGCCAGATATCTAAAATAATGTAGTCCATAATTGATGGTGTGTTTTAAATATTTAAGAACCCATGTTAATGCCTTCCAACTATCTTTTGTTAGATTATTTGTAAATCTGTTTAATTTGTTGACATACTATATTTGGATGCGTTCAGTTCGTAATACATGTTAAATTGCTTATAATGCATGAATATTCCAATTTTGATACGGGCTCACCAACATTCTTGACTCAGTGCAGACTTAGGTCTACTAGTAGTTTAATTAGATTATTACAATATGCCTTAATTTTTGAAGTATAGTCTCAATATAATGGGATTGAGATAATGACAATCATTTAGGTGTCTTATCAATCTTAATCCCTAATATGATATTTGCTATATCCATATCTTTCATGTCAAAATATTTAATATTTTGTCAACATTTTCTTAGTTGACATGATAATTCTAGAGTTATTACCTATAATTAACATATATGAATGTATAACATATAGTCGCATATTCATTTGGCATGCTTTTGACATAAACACATTTTTCACATTCATTAATTGTAAAGTCATTAGACAATATAATTTTGTCAAATTTTTCATGCCATTGCTTAGATGCTTACTTTAATCCATATAATGATTTACAAATCCACACATCCTTTTCTCCTTTCTAGGAGCTATAAACCGTTCCGATTGTTCCATATATATTTCTTCTTTCAATTCACTATTCAAAAAGACCTTTATATCTATTTGATGTATTTCAAGAATATGCAATGCAGTAATTGCAATCCACATTCGAATAAATGTAATTCTCATAATTATTGAATATGTATTGAAGAAGTCAACGGCTTCTTTTTGTCCATGCTCTTTGGCTACTAATCTAGCGTTATATTTATTAATTGATCCATCGATTTTAACTTCATTTTGATGATCGACTTACAATATAAAGATTTATTTCTAGGTAGGAGATCAAGTAACTCCCAAGTATAATTTTTCATAATGGACTCAATTTCACTGTTACCAGCTTCTTTCCAAAATGGAGGTTATGGAGTGGACATTGCCTCGATAAATGTCCTTTGTTTATTTTCTAGTAAATATATTAGAAAATCTGGGCCTAAATGTTTGAGATATTTTTCACCCTCTTGTTGCGCATTGGTCCTTTATCATTTTGATGATTCCCATTTATAGTATCATAAGTTCGTTTTGTGAATTTACTTCTTTTCCTTTATAAGGAAAGGGTCTTAAAAAATGCAGCATTCCATGATTCAATTATAGTACCTTCATATACATCAAGAATTTCTAATTTATAACCAGAATCGATATGCACTACTATTATTTGCATATCAAATAAATACACAACCAAATGTTTTAGGTACGTCGACCATTCCATAACTCATATGGGGTTTCAACCTTACTTATGTGGGGATATCTTATTAAGAATATGATTTGCTGGAATGATTGCTTCACCCAACAAATTTTGGGGTAAACCGGAACTTATCAACATGTCATTCATCATTTCTTTATAAGTACGATTCTTGCGTTCATCAAAGCCATTTGACTGAGGTGAATATGGAGCAGTAGTTTGATGTATAATACCAGATTCTGAACAAATTACTCAAATGGTGCTACACATTCTTCACCTCGATCACTATGAATAATTTTTATTCTTTTGCCAAGTTGGCTTTCAACCTCATCTTATAGTGTTTAAACACTTTAAAATCCCCATCTTTGCTTTTTATCAAGTTTACATAACAGTATCTTGTACAATCATCAATAAAAGTAATGAAATACTTTTTATCACTTTTAGTTTGCACAAATATCTCCATGAATTAATTATAAAGGTGTTGTGTTTCTTTCAACCGAATGAAACAATGTTTTAGCTAATTTAGCCTCTATACATATCTCTCATTTATTATTTGTATTGAAATTACATTAAAGGTGGTAAAATTAAATTCATTAACTTGCATACAAAATTAAAGTTTGCACATTCTAATCTATGATACCATAAATTAGATGGCTCAAGAATATAAGTAGAAGAAAATAATTTATTCTTAGAATTGTTTGGTACAACAGTTAGGACATTCATCTTAAAAAGTCCGTCACACAAGTAGCCCTTGCCTACATACACTGTTCTTTGTAAGTACAAAATTATCATATATAAAGACTAATTTGAAATCATTTCTGCTAAGTAAAGAATCGAACACCAAATTTTTGCGAATGTTAGGCACACGAAGCACATTGTTGAGGATAAGTTCTTCACCATACATCATTTTTAACACCACTTTTCTTTGTCCTTCAATCTTTGAACTTGACGAATTTTCCATGAATAGTTTTTCACCATTTGTTGGAGTATACGATGAGAACATTATCTTATCAGTATAGATGTGGTGAGTAGCACCAATGTCCACCAACTAACTAATGAGATTACCAACGTTGCGACATTTTGAAATAGCAGCCTGCAAGTTGATATATGATATTCCATCAGATAATGCATCCGACTCAACGGCATTTGCTTGGGCTTGTTTCTTAAGTTTGCGACAATTATTTAAGCGATGTCTTGTTTTTCTACAATTGTAGTAGTTGCCTTTGAACTTCATTGCACTCTTGTTATTACCTTACTTAAAGGATTCTCCAGGATGCTTCCTTTTCTTTTTCTCTGAACTAGTTTCCACCACATTAGTCTTTGCTTGTGGAATGTGGCCTCCAGTTCTTTTGTCCGACTTTCTGTTGTCTTCTTTAATCATCAACCTGGCAATAAGCTCTTTAATATTAATCTCCTTATGCTTATATTTGAGATAATTTTTTGAAGTCTTTCCACAAAGAAAATAGTTTTTCAATAATTGCAGTCACTTAAAAAGTTTCTAAGAGACATATTCTAAGCATGAATATCACGAAGAACCTGCAATTCTTGTACTTGACTGATCATTGTTTTGGAATCTACCATGTTGTAGTCTAGAAACATGCCTAAAATAAACTTCTTTGTACGACATCTTCGATCTTGTACTTTTTTCCAAGAACTTTCATAATTCTTTAGCTGATTTCATAACACT
>CAIGRT010136959.1:0-10926 GCA_903798405.1 Fraxinus platypoda
GGTGGTGGAGAATTTAGGACTTATCAATATTTGATAAAAATTAGGACTATGATTGCAATTAGTTGTTTATTTATTTTTTTTCTTTTTGTTTCATTTGAATAGAAGGGTAAAATCGTTATTTTATTTGAAAAATGGTTGAAAATGACCTTTTGCACAATGAAAGGTAGAAGGTAGAGGTGAAAATGTCAAAAAATGAAAGGTAGGGACGTTTTGCACAATGACATTGAAATGTAGGGACGTTTTGTGCTATTTACCCATTTTTTTCCGTTGTTTTGTTGGATCAAAACCCGTTCTCTTCATCTTTTGGAATAGGCATTTGTGCTATTCCTTTATTGAATTTTACTTGTGTTGAACTTCTGTTTACGTAACAGAAATGAATACCGTTGAGACTACTTCAAATCTAACAACAAATGGTACAAATAATGTGGTTTCACCTTTGGTTATACCACTCCAAAATACTCCAATTTCACATGGGGAAAATTGGAGGAATTTGGAGGAATAGACTTCAAGAGATAGCAACAAAAGATGTTTTATCTCGCTACTTTGAATTTAGCAAAGTTCTTAACCAAAACCCCTCCAGTGGTAAAAGAAGGAGAAAATAATCGCGAATCGATTATTGTGATGGATGCATGGAAACACTCGAATTTCCTTTGCAAAAATTATATCCTAAATGGATTGGACAATACACTTTATACAATACACTTTATGGAGTGTATTGCTATGAAATCGGCTAAGAAATTTTGGGATTCTTTGGAGAAAAAGTACAAAACAGAGGATGACGACACGAAAAGTTCATTGTTTGAAAGTTCCTTGATTACAAGATGATAAATTCCAAAACTTTCATTAGTCAAGTGCAAGAACTACATATTCTATCTTTTTCATGACATTCATGCGGAGAAAATGGAGTTGAGCGAGTCTTTCAAATTGCTGCTATCATCGAGAAACTCCCACCTTTATGGAGAGACTTTAAAAACTATATCAAGCACAAATACAAGGAGATGAACTTAAAGGAATTGATAGCCCGTTTGAGGATTGAGGAAGACAATAGAAAAATCGAAAGGAAGTCTATTGTTCAACTTGGAGCAAACTTTGTGGAATCTGGTTTGAGAGTCAACAAAAAGCGTAAGGTCTCGGGTGATGCATCAAAAAGAGACAACTCCAAGATTGTCAAGAAGTTCAAAGGCAACTCTGCTACAATTGTGGAAAAGCAAGACATTGCTTTAACGAATGTCGAAAGCCTAAGAAGAACGCACAAGAAAATGTGATTAAAAGAAACAACCTGTTTAAAGGGATAAAAGAGATGACTATGTCTGAGGTTGTTTCTGAATGCAATAATGTTGGTTATCCAAGGGAATGGTGAATCGATACTGGTGCTACATGCCACATTTGTGCAAACTCTATGTTCTCAAATTACAAAAACCTAAATGGAGAACAATTTTTTATGGGAACTTCTGCAAACTCGAATGTTGAAGGACAAGGAAAGATTACTTTCAAGATGATTTTTTGCAAAGAGCTCTTTTTCAACAATGTCCTACATATACCAGACATTCGCAAGAATCTTGTATCTAGGTCTCTACTTAGCGAAAATGACTTTAAACTTGTAGTTGTATCCGATAAATATGTACTTACTAAGAATGAGATGTATGTTGGTATAGGATACCCACGTGATGTAATGTTCAAAATGAATGTTCTTACAATTGAACCAAAACAAAGCGTTATGAATAAAAGTTTGAATTCTACTTATATGCTTGAGTTGTCTTGTTTATGGCATAATCGATTAGGACGTGAAAATTACCAATCTATGCTTAAACTTATGAATCAAAGGTTGATTCTGACATTCAAATTTGTTTCTAATCATAAATGTGAGATTCGTGTTGTGGCAAAACTGGCCAAAACACCTTTTCATTCACTTCAAATGAACGATGAAGCCTTAGATTTTTTAAACATTATAAGACGGAAGTTGAGAATCAACTTGAAAATTGAATAAAGAACATTCGTAGTGATAGAGGAGTAAATTACGAGACACGTTTGAAGAATATTGTTCGGAACATGAAATTATTCATCAAACAACGGCACCTTACTCAACCTCAATTGAATGGTGTTGTTGAATGCAAAAACTGAACTCTTAAAGAAATGATGAATGCAACGTCGATAAGTTCAGGCCTACCCTAGAACTTGTGGGGGAAAGCTATACTTTCTGCGAATAGCATTCTAAACAAGATACCTTTAATGAAAATAGATGAAACTCCATATGAATTATGGAAAAGTTATCCTCCTTATAAACACTTGAAAATGTGGGAGTGTTTGGCTAAAGTTGAAGTACCAAAGCCGAAACAAGTGAAAATTAGTCCTAAAACGATTGATTGCATATTTATTGAATATGCCAATAATAGTAGTGCATATCTTTTTGTTCATAAATCAGATATTCAAGACATATAGGCACCATAATAGAATCAAGAAATGCATCATTTTTTGAAGATATCTTTTCATGCCAAGACAAGGAAATGTAAGTTCGAATAAAAAAAATTATGGAACTACAAATGATAATTCAAATGATGAAGAACCAAGACGCAGTAAAAGGACTAGAACATCTACTTCGTTTGGTCCTGATTTTCTAACATATAAGGTAGAAAATAATCTGAAGACATTTAATGAAGGAATGTCTACACCAGAAGTACAGCATTGGAAATAAGCTATCAATAGTGAGATAGATTTTATAATGCAAAACCATACTTGGGAGTTAGTTGATTTACCACTCGGGAATAATCCTTTAGGGTGAATTGATTTTCAAGAAGAAATTAAAACTTAAAACCAAATAGGTCCTTTGATAAATATAAAGCTAGATTGATTGATAAATGATATAGGCAAAAAGAAGGAATTGGCTTCTTTGACACCTATTCGTCTGTGACTAGAATCACTTAGATAAGTTTGCTATTGCAATTACTGCATTACATAACCTTTAAATTCATCAAATGGAAGTGAAAATGACATTTCTGAATGGTAAGTTAGAAGATGAAATATACATGGAGCAACATGAAGGATTTATTGCTCCTAACCAAAAACAAAAGGTCTGTAAACTCGCTAAGTCTCTATATGGGTTGAAATATGCTCCTAAACAATAGTATTAAAAGTTTGACAAAACAATGTTGTCAATTGGTTTTAAAATTAACGAGTGTGACAAGTGTGTTTATATAAAACATATACCAAAGGCCTATATAAGTATATGTCTATATTTAGACGACATGTTGATTATGGGCAATAGTCACGAAATAATCATCACACCAAAAAAATGTTAACGAAACATTTTGACATGAAAGACATAGGTGTGGCTGATGTGATATTAGAGATTAAGATCTCTAGAACAGTTGAAGGAATTTACTTTCCCAATCTGATTATGTTGAGGGTAGAGATTTAATGTATTTAGTCATGTGAAAACCCTTATTGACTTAAATCTTCACTTAGTATGGGTGAACCAGTGTCACAACTAAAGTATTCACAGGTTATCAGTAGTCTAATGTACATTACGAACTACACTAATTTGATGTGAATAAACTTAGTAGATTCACATGTAATCCAAACTATGATCATTGGAAGGCTTTGACTAAGGTTCTTAGGTATTTAAAACATACCTTAACCTTTGGATTACACATCACAAAATCATGCAGTAGTAGAAGGATATTGTGATGCGAATTGGATATTCGACATGAAGAATTCCAAGTCTACTAGTGGTTATATATTTTCCAATAGTGGGATTGTTGTGTCATGGAAGTCTACAAAGCAAACTTGTATTGCTCGATCAACGATAAAATCAGAGTTTATTGCTTTGGATAAAGCATGTGAAGTAGCAGAATGATTTCGTAACTTTTTGGAAGATATTCCATGTTTGCCTAAGTCGATACTTACAATCAGTATACATTGTAATAGTTAATCGGCTATTGGAATGGTACAAAACATGTATAATGGTATGTCTAGACATATATGTTATAGACACAATACCATTAAGCAACAAATCTCAAATGGTATTATCTCTATAAATTATGTGAAATCTAAGGAGAACATCGCTGATCCACTTACGAAAAGCTTATCGAGAGATCGAATATTTTGCCTATAAAAAAGACTGTAATTAAAGCCTACTACGTTCTTCTTTGTATGGTAACCCTATGTAGTTGACCGGACATCTCAAGATCTTAGTTCAAGGGTGTCATTAAGTTATGAAGATTCAATGAAGCACTTAGGAAATTATCCTATTCATTCCTATGATACTGAAAGTGCTTTTTAAAAGGTTAAGATACGCTTTCAATGATTCCTATATCTTGATTAAGTTAAGTGGAGTAGGGTAGAATACTCTTTATATGAGGTCACCTATGTAAGTGTAAAGTTGGGTCATTTCAGTGAGAATTGTTTGACGCTAAAATTCTCTAAAACACTTATGAAACTCAAGGATGTTTCAAGACCAAAATGAACACAGTCATGAGAACTAGAACGGTTTAGGGAAGATATTTTTGTGTGAGTACTGTTGTCTTAGTTTACACCAACGGCTGAATGGTTCAAGACACCAATTAGTCAAGTAAATTCGATAGTATTTTACTAAGAAAGGTTTAAGGCCGAAAGCTACCTCTCCTAATACAATGTTTTTCCGCTTTCTCTCTACAAGCACCAACATATCATTTACATATTTGGAATTCTCATGCATGTGGGGGATTGTTGGAATTTGCCTTTGTCCCATGGTTCTTATCTTTATGTCCTTCCTCAAAAGGATTCGTTCTCGAATCTCCACCTGTATCAAATAGAGAAAGATCAGAAATATTGAAAGTAGTAGAAATGTTATATTGGAAGACCCAATTTATAGGCATTGTCATTGATCTTTTCAAGCACTTGGAATAGTCCATCTCCTCTCGGTTGCAATTTTGACATGCTTTCGGCTGAAAAACACTCTTTTCTCATTTGTACCCAAACCCAATCACTTGTTTCAGATGTAAGACGGCTCCGTCCTTTATTAGCATGAGAAGCATAATGCTCATTCTTCTTCTCAATTTGACAGCGCACCTTCTTATGGATTGATCTTACCAATTCATATTTCTTCTTCCCATCTAGACTACCTCTTTCATCAATAGATAAAGGAATTAAATCCAAAGGAGTTAATCAATTAAAATCATATAAAATTTCAAAAGGTGTATAAGTAGTAAAATGTATAACCCTATTATGCAAATTCTATTTATGACAAGCAGTCCTCCCAACTCTTTAAATTTTTATTGACTGTAGTGCGTAAAAGTTGTGTCAATGTCCTATTAACTACCTCAATTTGTCCATATGTTTGTGGGTGACAAGTAGAAAATAATAGTTTGGTTCCCAACTTACCCCACAAAACCTTACAAAAATGATTAAGGAACTTAACATCTCTATCAGACACAATACTCCTGGGTATCCCGTCCGTCGCACTATTTCCTTAAAGAACAAGTCAACTATGTGCGTGGCATCATCTGTTTTATGACAAGGAATGAAGTGTTCCATCTTACTAAATATATCCACTACCATGAATTCCTAAACTATTTTTACTATAATTAGGACTTAAGAACTCCTATTTTGACTTTGATTCCAACTTGATAAATTTCTAATACAATTCAATTAGGACATGATGTTGATAAAAAAAAATTGCAAGTTACAAATCTAGAAATGCCAATTATATAATTTGGTCCTAACAACCCATTTGGCATTTCGTGATAAAATCATTTATTTCAAAGTCAAAGTAAAAAAAAAAAAAAAAATCTACCCAACGTCTTAATGTTGAAAATTTACTTCAACATCTTGTCAACTTGTTTCTTAAACACATGAAACCAAAATACCACATGAAAAGCAAAAGGAAATTGACAAGTAATAAAGTAGAACTTCCAATTCAAGACCTGATATCGATATTAGACAAACACAAAATCAAACATAATATCAATATAGAAAAAATTGCTAGCTTCTCCCCTAACTCATATCCAATCATCAAATCAAATAAAATTGTCCCTCTAAATCAAATACTCAACTCTTTGAAATAAATACTAATCTCTCCCCCATTTTTGTTACGAATAACAAAGGAAAAGTAGTAATATAAATTTGAACACCATCCAGAGTAATGAGTTAAAAAGTATGCAATGCAAAACTATATGAGTGAAAAAAAATTAGAGATAACTATTTTTCTTGAATTTCTAAAAATAATATCGTGAACAATTATTTGTTTACTTATATAAATATAATTTATAAACAATAAACTTTTCGCGCACAACTTATTTCAAACCTAAATGGAGTAAATTGTATAAGATATTCATCGTGTGAGAAAAGTGCCATTAAACTCATGTAAGCAAGTCTCAAAACCTTAAATCAATGAGAAAGGATATAGAAATAATCATTGGTTAATGAATATATATTCTTCAAATTACGAAGGCAAACCCAATACTACTAGTAACTTTTTTAAATTAAAACACTCATATTTAATTGTATAAAATTTTTCTTTCTCCCCCTATTTGTGAGCACGCAGTGCACACATACACATAATATATTTTTTTTATTTTCAAATCTTATGTGCATACTCTTCTTCATTAAACTTTTTACATGACCCTTGTAACCAACTTTAGGTTGATAACTCCAAAGTCACCGGGTATTAAGATACCCTGCAGACTTAATCACTCAAGTCATATTATATGCTATGAATAAAAATAAAGGACCTTGCTTCAGGTACAGGGCCTGACTTACAGGCCCCTGCCAGATCACACACATTTTGGGGATGGGGCCACAGTTTTTTTTTTTATTCAGAGGTGGGGCCTTGGCACAGTGAGGGGCCTGTAAGGCCCCTGGCAGATCTGCTCCTGTACTTGGAGCATTTCCCAAAAATAAAAGCTAACACTCACAATATTTTTTTCTTTGAAGCTTAATAATAATCTTTCTTTTAAGGAGAATATACAAGCGCTTATGTCAACTAGTTTGAAGGTCATACTATATTCAAAGTCAACCCACAACACAAATGACCGTCATCCCAAATCTCACACAGGTGGTCAAAACTTACTCACAAGAACTTAATGTGTGCAGTGCACATGATACATGTAATAATCTATACCAAGTACTCCAAGTAAGTTCTAAATAAAGTTAATGGAAACTTTATTTACAATATTCATTAATTATATTAGTACTTGAGTACAAACTAACATGTCCAAAAAATATAAATTGAAAAAAAAAATCCCTTTTTCTTTTTCATTTTTTCACTTTTACTTTCCATAAAAAATAATACAAAAAAATATGAAAAAGGTATAAAGTGCATGCTTGAATATGAAAATACCAATTGAATAATGCAGATGCATGCATCTAAATGCCTAATCAATGAGGCACACAAGTGCTCTTCCCATGAAGAGCAACACGTGCAATACCACAATTCACATCATTACTTTGACCTAATATATTACTCTTTTTGACACAAATATTCATAGAAGAAGATGTAATCTTTGTCAATTGAGTCATTATCTTGGTCAAGTGACTCAGTTGATTAGTTAAAAGTAACAAATCACTTATTAATTGTTTCAGATGACTACGGTAATTAATCGAATTTAATTAATCCTATGTGTCAATCAAGTGAAATGAATAAAGATCAAAATTAAAGTAATAAAGAACACCAAATATAATCACGGAGAAAACCCTTCACAAAACATTAAAAACTCCGGACACTTTACCAGTCAACAATCCACTATAAACGATGAGACTTACCGTATGATCCAGACCCTACTAAACCTTAGTCAACTCCAACCTTCTTCATGTAATCACCTTGGCCCTACTAGACTACTTGCTCCTCACACCAGTTCTCGACCTTGGTATCATTTATCTCCTGTGGACCTCCAAGAATGAACCTCGTTCTTGAGCGCCGAAACTCAGACCACAATTAGTGTTAATCTAGGCTTCTATTTTGAGTCCCTTTTATCGACTTTCCTATTTTGGAACCAAGTCAGTATCCTTTCCTTATAGTGGATGCGTAGGCCTAAAAAATGGGGTAGATTGTAGTCATATTTTTGTTATAAATAGTATGCACACTTTGTAATAAAGGGACATTGAATTGATATCAAATAAAACTTGAGGTTGCTTTACTTTTGGTTCATTAAAGAACTTGTGAACTTATCAAGGAATTTCTCCTTGTGGTATTCGAATCTTATACCTTCGGTTTGTGATTCTCCTATAATCACTGGGCCGGGTTTGTTCTTTTCTATCATTCAATCTGATTTTTGCTTCCTTGGGAACGAAATTCCAATAGTTTTCTTCAATTGTGATAATACTACAAGTTTGATTTCTTGATCGAGTTTATTAGTTTGATAAAGAACTGATAAGGGAAAGCTACGAGTGGAAAATGGCAAGAGAAGGTGAAACTAATATATATATATATATATATATATATAGTCCCTAGTGATATGAGGCATGAGAGGCGTCCACCCGTGGATGGTTTTGATGGCTACTATGGAGAGGAGTTCGAAGATGAGGAAGATCACACCTCATTAAATGGTGAGGGCAGACTCATTCCAAGGGGAGGAAGACGTGGTAGAGGTTTCCAAGGAGACCCGAAACAAGGGATGGGGTTGACAGGAACCTAGGAAATATCAAAATGAAGATACCATCGTTCAAAGGAAAAAAATGATCCCGTAGCATACTTGGAATGGGTAAAGAAAATGGAGTATATCTTTGAGTGCCATAACTACTCTGAGGAGAAAATGTAAAACTTGCTATCATTGAGTTTAGCGATTAAGCTATAATATGGTAGGATCAACTTTCGATGAACCGAAGGAGGAACCATGAGAGGCCTATCGAGATACGGGGAGAAATGAAGGCCATTATAAAGGAGGAGGTTTATTCCTAGACACTACTATAGGGACTTACATAAGAAATTACTATGTCTTACTCATGGCTCTATGAGTATGGATGATAACTACAGGAAATGGAGGTCTCCATGATTCAGACAAATGTAGAGGAGGATAGAGAAGCTACCATAGCAAGATTTTTGCATGGGCTAAACCTGGACATTGCCAATGTGGTGGAATTGCAACACTATGTGGAATTGGAGGATATGGTGCACATGGTAATAAAGGTGGAACGACAACTTAAGAGGAAAGGAAATCGAATATTCCAAAATCAGAGCTCTTCTACTCCATGAAAATCAAATTGGAAGGATGGAGGGGCTATCTTTAAAACCAAAACCAAAACCAAAACACCAAAGAGAAGAGATGAAGTGCCAAGTGTCAACAAAGGTAAAACCGAACCCCAAGCTTGTAACCGAGATATTAAGTGTTTTCATTGTTTGGGAGTAGGTCACATAGCTTTACAATGTCCAAGTAAGAGAACCATGATTGCATGTGCTGATGGAGATGGAAACTAAAAGTGATAATGGTGATGAACAAATGCCACCACTTGAAGACGCTTGTGACGAAAGTATCCAATGGAGGGTGAGTCACTCGTGACTAGATGTGCTTTTAAGTGCTCAGATCAAAGAGGATGACATGGAACAACAAAGGGAGAACATTTTTCATACTAGATGTCACATTAGTAGCAAGATATGTAGTATGATCATCGATGGGAGAAAGTTGTACTAATGTGGCCAGCACTATTTTAGTTGAGAAACAAAATTTATCTACCTCGAGACACCCTAGACCGTATAAGTTGTAGTAAATGAATGAATGTGGGGAGGTTAGAGCAAATAAGTAGGTGATAGTTACTTTTTCAATTGGGAAGTACAAGGACGAAGTACTTTTTGATGTTGTTCGAATGCATGCAGGTCATAGACAATAGGGTAGGCCATGACAATTTCATAGGAAGGTCATTCATGATGGGTTCAAGAATAGGTACTCTTTTGTAAAGGAACACAAAACTATTATTCTTGTACCATTGACTCCAAAACAAATGCATGAAGATCAAATGAAGTTGAAAATGGAGGCTGAGTTGAAAAAAAATTGTGAGGCCAAGAGTTCAAAAAAAGATAATGAAAAAGAGAATGAAAAGGAAAAGGAGAGTGAAAAGAAAGGAGAGTGAAAAGAAAAGAGAGTGAAGAAAATGAGAGAGAAAACAAAAAAAACAAGTGAGCTTTTATGCCAAGGCAAGTGATGTCAAGAGCGTTTTTTAATAAAAAACCGCCCGTATTTGCACTCTTGTAAGAGGCATGTTTTAATACTAACAAATTTGATGAATCTTCGCCTAGTGTTGTTCTCTCTTTGTTGTAGGAATATGTGGATGTGTTTCCTAATAATGTGCCTCGTGGACTGCCACTTGTTAAAGGAATAAACCCACTAGATTGACTTTGTGTTAGGTGCGATAATTCCCAACTAACTAGTATATAGGAGTAATTCGGAGGACACAAAGGATTCAAGGCAATTTGAGGAGTTGTTGGCCAAAGGACACGTGATGAGCATGAGTTCCTGCACAGTACTAGTGCTACTTGAGCCTAAGAAGGATGAATCTTAGAGAATGTGTGTTGACTACAGGGCTATCAACAATATTACGGTAAAGAATAGACATCCCATTTGTAAGCTAGATGTTATGTTTGATAAATAGTATGGGTCTTGTGTTTTCACAAAAATTGATTTGAAAAGTGTGTATTCTCAAATTAGCATGAAAGAGGGTGATGAATGGAAAACTATCTCTAAAACCAAACATGGATTGTATGAGTGGTTGGTCATGCCCTTCGGTGTAACTAATGCACCAAGTACATTCATGAGGTTAATGAATCATGCATTGCGCGCAAATATAGGTAGATTTGTTGTGGTTTATTTTGATGATATTTTGGTGTTATTAAGAGCTTGGATGAACATACTGATCATTTTCATTGTGTAATTGATGTATTGATGTAGTTCGAAACTACAAGCCAACTAATAACAAGGTGAAAACGGATTGCTCTATAAGAAACTCACGCCCTTTTCTTAT